>APFE031435491.1:0-91146 GCA_000404065.3 Pinus taeda
ATAATTTATAAAATATAATATTATATATTATATATATAAATTATAATATACCCCCGACGAACCCACGCACCCTGTTTCAGAAAATGATGTCCCCGTCCCCGTCCCCGTCCCCGTACCCATCCCCGAACCCACGTTTCCTGGCAACATAGAGATATATTAATTTGGTAGTGGGATGTGGGGGCCACCAAAATGGGGGAATCGAACCCCTTAGGAAAAAGTCGAGCTAGGGAGAAAGAGCATGAGAAGCTAGGTCGAATTGGTAGAGCCTGCAAGGAGAAAAGGGAGCAGCAACTATAAAGGGAAGGGAAGGGCTTCATTTTTGCATCTTTTGATAATTTGACATTTGAAGTTGAGTTCTATTCCGTTGTTCAGCCAAGATAACTATTGTTGCTTAGCATGAGGGATTTCCGGGCAGAAATTCCAGCTCTACCTTTGGTTGTGTCACCCTAGGAGAAAATTTGGGAGTTATCTCTGGCATTTGAGGAGCCATTTCATAGGATTTCCTTCAGCCGGTGTGTGTTTCTCCAAGGGAGTAGAAGGAAACTCGCAGGAGGACGAGGGATTTATCCATCAAGAGGACAAGATTCTCCTTAGTGATTTGCAGGGTTGAATTTGAGGGAATTCTTGGCACCAAATTTATACATTTCTAGCAGTGCGCAGGAACTCTGAGTCAGAGATTTCGCAGGGCTTGGAGGAGTAGAGTTGTGGAGAGATAAGGGTTCGAGTTAGGGAATATTTCTCATAGGATATTTACAGGAGTTTGGGAGGTTTTTGGGAGGACTTGGCTCACATTCAGCAGTATATTTTCCAACAGTGTATTTCGCTTGATAGTGAGGGAAATTCACATTTCTTGGGGTCACTGAGTGAATTTCGAATCAGCCCAAAAGATTTATGGGTTTTTGTGGGTTTATTGAGAGGAGGCTGCAGCTAAACTTATAGAATTTTTCGAGCAATATTTGAGCCATATTCATATATGTTTTTATGGTAGGGTGTATTATTGTTTAGATGGCAATTCGCATCACATTGTGGGTTCGATTTTGGATTGCAGTTGAGCCAAACCTTTTATGGGTATTTCTCAGTTTTAGGAGAGCAGTCCATGGCTGCAATTTCATCTCAATCAGGGCATTATTGAAGGCAGAACGTTAGTTTCCTTCCAACAACAATTAGTAGAAATTATGGGCAGTGAGCATATTTTGTGGGGAGCCATTTCCAACATCTAGGTCATCAAATTTTCACATGGGTTTTGCAGAGCTTGCATAGCAAGCTCCGTTTCTATTATTTCATCTCATTCTATGTACATGTTCTCAGTTTATTAATAAAATGCCTAAGAATATTTGGCTATTATCTCGTGTTTTAATTTGTGGTTGTGTCTTTTTCTTATCTCGTGTTTTAATTTGTGGTTGTGTCTTTCGCTTATTTTGTTGTTCCTTGTAAATTTCTATGGTATTTGTTGATTATTTCCAATTAGGAACATTATATTGGTATCAGAGCATGATTTTGGCCAGTTGTGGAGAAGCTAGCAAGGTCATGGAGGTGTTAGACATGGATGCTCAATGATTCGTGAATTATGGAAATGTCAATGATGCAAAAAAGGATAATGGACGAGTCGGTGAAGTGGAACGAACGAAGGTTGAGGCAGAACCAAGTGATTCTAGAGATGATGCAACAACTGGCAGGCATACGAATACAGAACATGCAAGGCACCAAACCTCCTCAAAAGGAGTGGACAAGATAGGTACAATTAGAGGGTGAGACAAGAAGGTCCTTCTACTCGTGGAGACCTAGCTTTAGATATCACTAACCTGAGGAGGAGGTTGAGAAGGAGGCTAAGGGCACGCAGGATTGTGAAGAGCACGTAGATACACCCACTGTGATGGAGGAGCCGCCTTTCTTGGAGATTCCTTTGATAGCCTTGGTTGACACATTGGTGGAAACGATTGAGCATGCACCCATAGAGAAATCCGTTGATGAGGTGCCAGGGGACACAAAGGTACCCACTATTGATGAGGTGCCAAGAGACACAGAGGTACCTAGAGTTGTGCCTGAGTTTACAAACGTTAACCACCACCAACAATTTCATCAGCTCCAAGCTAGCCTTCTAGCATTGAAAAAGAAGGAAACGACGGTCCGAGAGACCATTTTGCAGTAGAATGAGGAGTTGGATGACATGAGAGTGGTTTGTGCAGAGTCAATGACCCAGTTGACTCGCATTAGGGAACTGTTGGATTCCCTAATGGTATAGCTAGAGGAGTACACATTGGAGCATCAAAGCAGCTCTCTTCAGGGATACATAGATGGGGCTTGCAGCATTGTTGGGTTACTTTTGCGTATTGGAGAGAGAGAGAGGCAAAGTTACCTAAACAGACCTTATGTGTTGACCAGGTCAATGAGTTGAGGTGACATGAGTTGTGCAGGGCATAGCATTTGCATGTTGGGGTTCTTGCATGTACAGGTACACATGCATTCAATCCTTCCCTCAGGGTTGGATGGCGAGAGATTTTGAGTTAGTACCTAGTGGAGTGGGCTAGGATTATTGAGATGGTTGTAGACCTGGGTGAAGCTCAGCAAGAGCTTCCAGACATTGGGGATACTGGAAGCCGAAACTAGCATTTGGATCGATGTGTTGTTAAAATTATGTAACTCTAGTCAAATTCCACTTTGGACAACTCATATGATGAAGATAATAATTGCAATAGATTCCTCTTTTCAAGAGGACCAAAAATCAACCTAAAGATCACCTCATTTGGACAAACAAAAGTTGGTTTTTGAATTTATGTTCCCTATGCATATATACAATTGGACAAGTCGGCCTCAACATCAAGTGGACCTTCATGGAAGCCTATAAATAGAAGAGACCTCAAGCTCATTTGGACACATTAATCAAGCCATCTTCTCTTCTCTTCTATTGTCTTGGTTCGCACAGGTCTGACGAAGAAAGTTCACACAAGGGTCCCAAACTATAGCGTTGAAGTTCGCATGAATCTAGGGTTTATGTTTCTCGGTCATTGGCTCATAGCTAAGCATTCTAGGCCTCAGACGCACACTCAGAGTGGTGAAGGGTGCGTTTGGGAAACCTCAGACGCTCACACAGTAGCCTGAGGAGCATCTAGGGTTTCTGAAGCAAATCGGGCAGTCAGGTCCCCAGACGCATGCACAAAGTAGTCAAGAGTGCGTTTGAGAAGCCTCAGACGCTCACATAGTATCCTGAAGGGTACGTCAAGGGGTTTGAGGCAGATCTAAGTGTATTTGTCCCCAGTCGCACGCATATAGTTCACCATGGAGCGTCCAGAACTGCCATAGGTGCTCACACAGCGCCTCCATGAGTCAGGGACTAAAAGATGAAACTTCAGTACTCCGAACATTCCACTCAGTGATAGCAGTGTTCAGCAGTAGGCTATAGACAGTGACAGTACATTACAATCCTCAGAATCAGGGCTTTGAATACAAGCATGTTTAGGTTCATTTGATGGATGTTCTAGTTGTTGTCAAGATATGGACCATTGTACTCTCTTTTGCTTAATCATTTGATGACAATCTATAAGAAGAAGAATTTCCAAGGGTTTTCGCCAGAGGTGGTTTTGCCCTGGTCACCCACCAATCCTGGTGTCTCTATGTGTGCATGCTTTTCTTCAATTATTCATTTATGTTCCATTGCATTGATGATGGTATTGTTCTTTCTACATAGTTGCATATGCTGATGAATAATGATGTAAATCTGAATAATGTCATGATGTTAAGGGGTGAACTTAATGTGTTAATGAAGAAATGCAATTATCAAAGCAAAGAACAATATAGCCCTGAGAAAATTTAACTTGATATCAAAGTTGGACTGAAGAAAAGCCATGGAGATCACCTCGATGATGACACCATTGATGAAAGCAAGAAGAGGAAAGTGGAGACCTAAAAGAATTCTACGGTTTGAAGAAAACCTTAGGCATCTTGGCTATTCGGGCTTTATGAGATTACGGTTTTGAGATAAACCTTAGTTTATGGAATAGATATGAGATATGAAACCTAGCATGGTCTATGTAAAGATGCTCAAGCACTTGTGAAAGATTTGATGAAGCCCTAGATGGGATAGTCCCTAGGAGGCCTAGATGGTTAATTGAAAGCAACATTTGTACGTGGACAATGGACATTGATGGCTCTTGAAGGATGGAGAGGATCACCTCTCATTGAAGAGAAGTATTTCTTGACATATGATGCTTCTTACTTTTGTTTAGACTTGTATGATTCCTGCATGTGTATTTGAGTATATAGATTTTCTAACCTCCGTGATGAGATGTGATAAATGGATACTTCTTGAGGATCATTTGAAATGCAGTAAAGTTTGCTAGAGCTAGAAAAGGTAAAGACGCAATTTATGAAAAGGTGACAAAGTGCTACAAGTTGCCTATGTTTAATTCGAAGGTGCACAGGTATTTGAATACCACAAAGTATGCATGACATGTTACATTGAATGGCTAGGTAAGCCCTAAGGCATAATAAGAATTTCTATGACTCATGAAAATGATTTGGATTTATGTTTTCTATGATGAAATGGTGCACCTGGTATTTAACTTTTGATCTTCTTGAAATGTTGATCTTTGATCTTTATGGTATAATTGATGTTTGGCTAACATGTATCTATTGGATATCTTGATCTCATAAGGAAGGCTATCACCCTAAAGATGATACTCTTGATACTTGTCATGCATAAGTCATGATGGATTTCACATACAAGGATAGCTCATTGACTCTTTATAATGCTTGTGATGAACATGATGAAAGTATGGAAAAAAGAGTTGAAACTCTTGTTGTTTTGATAAAGTTTTATTGAATGACCTTACTTGATCATATTGATAATGATAAGCATGGTAACCATGATGATAGAGGCATAGCTATGAGGTTGATATTCTAGATCTTTTTACTAACTATGGTCATGTCTTGATGTGATGAGTAACTATGGCATATGGTAAAATTGATTGCCCAAACTTTGATGAGTTGACTTTGTTGATTTGATGGTACAACATTGATTTATGTAAGGTTGATTGTGTTGACTTAGTAAGGCCTTATGTCTGCAAAGTGAATTGCATGCAGCAAGCTCCCCAATCCAGATATGTCCATATCTGACAGTTATATAATGAAGTCAGGACGATGAGTTCCAAGGTATGGCTTTGATTTTGATTATGGTTTTGATTTCATATATTGATGGTCTACTCTTGATAGGTGATGAGCCTTTGATGATCTAAGTAAGAGGGAGATGGCTTCTAAAGCTCGAAATGATGTATCATGGCCTGATGAATCGATTTCTGGAATTTGGGAAAAGATACTCTATATTGCGAAGTTATTGAAGTATTGAAAAGAGGAAATGCAAATCCCTGGACACTCCAATTAAATTGGCAACCGACAATTGATTGAAGCATTTTGAATATTTGTTTTTGTATATACATGATATGCATAGAACCTGAGTCGATTCATGATTGAACCGCTTCGTACACATTGAGTTTCCGCCAAGCATACTTCGAGATATTTGCATGAGATGATCTATTCTTGGTCTGAGATATTCTTCTTATGATATATGATTGTATGGATATGCTTATGTTGATTGGGATCGTTATTGATGAAATGAGCAAATATGAGTGTTGCCTTAGCATGAGATCTTCCATGATGAGAGGTCCGTAGCATGACCGAGGTTGAGTACGATGTTGCTAACATGGCTAGCTATGAAGCATGATGAAGAAGCGTTTGAGAAAGTTCTAAATATGACATGGATACATTGCGATGATATAGAGAGGTAGAGAATCCCATATATATAGTTGGGACTGAGATACTTTCATATATTGAGACAGTGCAGTTGTACAAGACAAGCCTTGGCTTGTGTTTGACACCTCCTTGACAGGGGAGTAATTATGGTATCCTTTTGTGATTTATATGATTATTTATGTTCTAACATGATATTTGATTTGATGTCTTCTATGAACAGGAGACAATTGCTATTGATACATGATGATTACCTGATACAAGTACGATGATATGAGTATGATGAGAGCAATGTTGATCGAGGACACTGAGCCAAGCTCTTCCTCCCCTATCTGAGCTCCCAGGGTATGGAATTGAGATAGAGGGCTCTTATCTGTTACCCATAGGGTTGGAGTAGTATCTCACCCTATCTTGGTCTTTGTAGAGTATATCCTAGTTGGCATCATACCCACAAGCTGGGCTTGTTGGGATTATCCCTCCCCGTCTGGCCAACAGTTGAGGAGGCTTGGGGGCATGAAATCCTTACCTTTGGCAATTTGGGTATCTCACCCAAGCTAGTATTATGATGCAGGTGTTCTACCACATGACTATTGAGGGTCATTGTTGGGAAGATTGGTAGGCAATAGGATGGGTTGAGTAGTAGCTCCCCTATATCACCTATTGCTCGATATGGGGTTGTTGTAGTAGCTCCCCCATGATATTCTGGGTCGAGTAGTAGCTCCCTGATGTAGTTCCAGGTTGAGATATGCTCCCTGATGATATGCTCTTCAATGATATTCCAAGTAGTAACCCACTAACAGATATTTCGAGTAGTAGCCTGCTAATAGATATTCCGGGTAGTAGCCTATTCACAGATATTCAGGGAAGTAGCCTGTTGACAGATATTCCGACTAGTAGCCCACTGACAGATATTCCGAATAGTATCCCGCTAATAGAAACTTCATGTTGTAGCCCGATTAATAGAGGGTGGTAGCTTAAGCTCCCCTACGGTAACAAATTCTTCTTCTTTTAGATTTGAGAATATTCAGCATATGAGCAGGAACAATCAAGACATAAGCAAGAATAAGCAAGAGATGTAAATTAATGATTCGAGATGGTGAGATACTTGAGATGGGACGTATGATGGCAGAAAGTCATGTTGATTGATGGTCAGATATTGGCAGGTGGAATTCTCCCTAGTTGAGAAGGAGGGTTAAAATTATGCAACTATGGTCAAATTCCACTTTCCACAACTCATATGATGAAGATAATAATTGCAATAGATTCCTCTTTTCAAGAGGACCAAAATCGACCTAAAGATCACCTCATTTGGACAAACAGAAGTTGGTTTATGAATTTATGTTCCCACTCATGTATATTGAATCAGGTCGGCCCTATGCATATGTACAATTGGACAGGTCGGCCTCAACATCAAGTGGACCCTCATGGAAACCTATAAATAGAAGAGACATCAAGCTCGTTTGGACACATTGATCAAGTTGTCTTCTCTTCTCTTCTACAGTCTTGGTTTGAATAGGTCTAAATAAGAAAGTTGGCACAAGGGTCTCAAACTACAAGGTTGAAGCTTGCACGAATCTAGGGTTTCCGTTTCTCAGTCGTTGGCTCGTAACTAAGCATTCTCGGCCTCGGACGCACGCTTAGAGTGGTCAAGTTTGCATCTGGGAAGCCTCAGGCACTCGCACAGTAGCATGAAGGGAACATCTAGGGTTTCTGAAGCAGATCAGAAGTTTGGTCCCCATACACACGCACAGAGTGGGCAAGAGTGCATCTAAGAAGCCTCATACACTCGCACAGTAGCCTAAAGGTTGCCTCTGGGGTTTGAGGCAGATCCTAGTGTATTTGTCCCCAGTCACAACCATATAGTTCAGGAGGGAGCATCTAGGACTACCATAATCGCTCACACAGCTCCTCCTCCATATGTCCGAGACTAGAAGATGAAACTTCAGTAATTCGAAGATTTGCCTCAATGACAACAGTGTTCAGCGATAGGCTATAGACAGTGACAGTACATTACAGTCCTTAGAATCAAGGTTTTAATACAAGCATATTTAGGTTCATTTCCTGGATGTTCTAGTTGTTGTCAAGATATGGATCATTGTACTCTCTTTTGCTAAATCATTTGATGACAATCTATAAGAAGAGGAATTTGCAAGGGTTTTCCCCATAGTGGATTTTGCCCTAGTCTCCCACCAATCCTGGTGTCTCTATGTGTGCATGCGTTTCTTCTATTGTTCCTTTATGTTCTGCTGCATTGATCATGATGATATTGTTCTTTCTACATAGTTGCATATGTTGATGAATATGATGTAAATCTGAATAATGTCATGATGTTAAGAGGTAAACTTAATGTGTTAATGAAGAAATGCAATTATCAAAGCAAACAACAATATAGCCCTAAGAAAATTTAACAGGTGGGCTACCTATCATTTACCAGATATGGCGGTTGACTACAACATTGGTGGTATAGTTGACCTAGCAGTTGAGCGCACACATTCGCTAGGGGAGTTTTAGTCAACACCAGTGGCCATTCAGTTTATGGACAGACTCCCTGGGTTGTCTTGGTATGATGGTTGTACATGGGATTATAGGATGATCAACATACTCTGACAGGAGTTCGTCAAAATAAGTGGAATTTGCAGGCCACCAAACAATGCCTTGTATGGGGCAAAGGGTTCTTCCCAGTTATGTGGGGCACAGTGGTCACGGAGGAGCAACACAGTGGTAGCATTGCCACTGGTACATAGGGGGATTCACCTCTCGTGTCTCTCAAGGAGAATTTGGAGGCAAGGCCCATGCATCAAAGGGTATAGTGATGTGACAATGGAGGTGGCGATACTAATAGGGTGTGAGCCAACACATATTATCTCATCTTTAAATCATGGCATCCAGTGGTGTGTAGGAGCATACAGCATTGAGCAGTGGATTGCAGGTGAGCACAGAGGTGCATGGCAGTGTGTCACGGTGCATTGATTTACATCATGGAGTAGGGGGAGAGACTCACACCACATTGGGTTTGTTAGTGGAGTGACGGATGCACTGGTGCATATGGGACACCAGCAGGGGAATCTAGTAGTGTACAAGGACAAATCACGGTGTACAATGGCATGTCGAGGAGTAGGGTACTTGGTGGTATGCAGTGGCATATGGTGCGACGTCGCAGGCTCTTCGAGCATTGCCTCGAAGGACTTATGGACAGGGGCATTAGGTGTACCATTCAGTGCAACTCACCCAGGATCAATGAGGATGTTGTTGGGCATCTAGGGATGCCATGTTCAACATAGACAGGTCTTGGATTGGGTTATCAGCAGGTCTGAGGCAGAGAGAGGGACATCCATAGGATTACTCTTCAGTATCCCTGCAGACTCTTGATCATACCCTTGGGGACCAAGCCACCCATCACTCTCCAGTGTTGCTTACAGTCGCAGAGAGTTTCGTTGTTGCCCTTTGATGTTCTCAATACAGGCAACAAGACATGGGAGGTTCACCATAGGCAGTTCGACGAAAAACAGTGCATCAAGAAAGAGACTTTCTAGCAATGGCATATGGTCAAGGCACAAGTTGACAGGTACACACTTTAGGAGAGAGTGATTTGTTGCAGAGGTAGCGTATGTTCCACCCTCAATGTCACACTTAGGGAGGTGGTCGTGAGTGAGTTTTAGGTCATACTTATGGCAATACAGCCCAAGGCTATGTGAGCATGAGGTACAGAGGATAGTAATCCTTGTTTACAAGAGGATGTCTAAGCTCCAGGCTGTTGATTTTGGGTAGCATCGGATGTGCTCTAGCTCCCAAATTTTGTGGGGGGGCTAGAATACATAAGATCTCCAGAACCCAGAAATCATTTGGAGAAATTCCACTCGGATGAGGAGTTATTAAAATAATTAATATTTTTAATGAGTTCCTAAGTCTAAACTTAGGAAAATAAAAATATTAATGTGTATTAATAAAAATATGGGTGAGAAGGTTCTAAGTGACGAGGATCAAGTCTGTTCTAATCCTAGTAGTTGATTAGAGATTAGATCACGTCTGTTGATTCATCCACAAGAAAAGTATAAGAGGAGGCTTGATCCGTTGAACAAGTACGAGGAGGCTCAGGCCAAGGCCAAGTGCATGACTCTAGATGGGGTCAAAGATCATGTAGTACCACACATTGCTAAGAAGAACACAACAAGGGAGATGTGGGAGGCATTGACCACCTTGCATTAGGGATCTTTTGTCCAACATAGGACGCTATTAGAAAATTAGCTAAGACAGTACCAGATGCAAAAGGGAGAAGAGGTTCCCTTCCTTCTCAGGTTTCAAGGGATTCGCGACTAGTTGAATTTCGTGGGGTCTACACCAGATCCTGAGTTCATGGTCAGGACTCCCCTGAATGCAATCGCCAAGGACTGGGAGACCTTTGTCCAAAGTATCATGGGCAGAGCAGCTCTCCCTAGTTGGGAGGAAATGTGGGTAGCTCTTCAACAAGAAAGGCTCAAGAGGATGACCAAAACAAGGAGTAGCGGCAAGGGAGCCCGAGTCAAGAAGGAAGAGGAGGAGGAGGATGCAGCTCTCGCATTGTCGGGACAACAAGTGCAGCAAAAGAGGAAGAAGAAGGACATCACCAAGGTCAGATGCTTCAACTGTGGGGAACTGGGACATTATACCACTCAATGCCCCCAGAAGAAGGGCAAGGGGGAAACTTCTAAATCAAATGCTGCTCTAGTGAAAGAGGATAAGGAAGGCGAGGATGACGATTGTGATATGAGTGTTCATCCACCTCTGGAAAAGAGGTAGGGCGGCATCGAGTTGTAGTCGAGAGGACTACATTACGAGTAGGATCCTTGAGGTGCCCAAACTCTTGGATCACATACGACTATGGGAGCCCTTAATCATAGTAGCATAATGACAGGTGTCGGTTGGAGCAAGGTGTGATGGAGCAACAGTGGCAAAGCTAGAGTGCTAGAGTCTGAGGCAGCGCAGTGGATGTTGTAGCAATGCGAGAGGCACAGAGCAGTTTGCAACAGCACAGTGGCAACAAAGGGTCAGCACAAATTAGCAGTAGAGGTAGCTTAAGGATCACGAGGCATCCATACTGACCAGGATGTCAATGTTTGGGTGAAGTTTCAGTGGCTTACTTCTTAGCCACTGAGTTGTAGTGCAGCAGTTAGCTATGGTAGTGATATGCGCAGCATGATGTAGCATTTTGAGGATGATTTGCAGTACAGATGTAGCAGTGGTAGTGGCAGAGTCATGGGCAGAAGTACATGAAGCAGCGGTGCAGTGGATGAATGGCAACAGGCCAAGCATCAGCAGCGCAGAGGACTGATGCAGTGGATCATTGTAATGCTCTTATGGGGAAGTATTGCTAGAGCACATTCCTCGCTAAGAGGGAGTGTTGATTTTGGTTAGCATCGAATGTGCTCTAGCTCCGAAATTTTTTGGAGGGGCTAGAATACATGAGATCTCCAGAACCCAGAAATCGTTTGGAGAAATTCCACCTGGATGAGGAGTTCTTAAAATAATTAATATTTTTAATGAGTTCTTAAGTCTAAACTTGGGAAAATAAAAAATATTAATGTGTATTAATAAAAATATGGGTGAGAAGGTTCTAAGTGATGAGGATCAAGCCTATTTTAATCTTAGCCGTTGATTAGAGATTAGATCACAGTCATTGATTCTTCAACAGGCAAAGTATAAGAGGAGGCTTGAGGGTCAGTTGGAGATACACCGAAGAGATCAAAGAGTTCGAATTTTTTGGGGCGTAGTTTGCTAAGAAAGTCGAGCTAAGTGATCTGAGTTGCAGTGAGAGAACTAGTTCGGCAGAGGGACTTTAGTCCAAGGTTGAGGATACATAGCAGAGACGCAAAGCAGCAACAGGAGAGACAGCACAGCTCCAGAGAGGGTGACGCAGAGGCCAGAGGGGCTAACGCAGGTAATGCAAAAGCTGGAAGGGCTGACGCGAGCCCTTAGAGGTAGCGCTAAGGTTTTTCTATGGGACAAAGAGGGAGCAGTCCAGCATATCGACTTTCTGAGCAAGGGAGGCTCACTAAGAGGGTGACGCAGCTCCTAGAGGAGGTGATGCAGTTCCAACGCAGAGCTTGAAGCAGCCATCGCTACCCAACACTGGGTACAGCAGGGTCATCTGTGGGGTTTAATCATCTAGTTGTTGGATTTGCTGCAATCTCTGTCTCCAGATAGAGGTACCTCTGCTAAGGTTATTCTCTGTTGGGTGAGCGCATTTGGCACCCTAGTTGTATTCAGAAATCTGCTTAATAAGACAAACCCTCTATATGTTGCACCAGTTTCCCCACATTGGGTCTTTCTAGGGACAATTGTCCAAAAATAACGGTGTCCCTTGTGTGATTGTCTCAGTTTATTTCAGTTCATGATCTGTATGTATGTGTAGGCTGCAATAGTGTTTTTCATCAATGTCTATGTAATTAAATAACTTGTTAAATGCAAAGAAAAGGTAGGAGATGATAAACCAGTGATTGGAGTAGGGGTTTTTGATGTGTAGATTCATAAATTCCCACAGATTCGGGTACATCAACAGAAGTTGGGATAGCAGATTACGCTGTGTGGTTTGGTACGAGTAGAGCAGTTTGTCATACACGGGACAGTGTCTTGATGATTGGTTCCCATCTACTAGGCACATACAGGGGTCAAAAACGAGGTACAGAGGGGTCCTAGCAGCTAGTAGCTAGTAGTGACGATTGGGAGTGAAAAACTCCTAGTGAGGATTGGGAGTGAAAAACTCCTAGTGAGGCTATGGGATCCAAGGATCCAATTGATTGGTGGGACACTCCATTTCTTAGTGAGTACGCTCAAGATAACATGTGATCCAATTCATTCTCAAGCTGACACATGCAAGATCATCGAGGTCCCCATCACATGGCGAGGTAGGTTGTTGATCAGGATTGAGGCCAGCCATGGGGTGATAAGTTTTGGCATTGCTGAGTCGCCTTGGCAAGTTGGGCGTGGCATCAACCATCACATATATTATGAACAAGAGTTACAGGAGAGGAGCCTCTAGTACGAGCATGTTGGGAAGTCAGTCATGACCAGAGTGTCACAAGGCCAGCAGGAAATTTTCTTTCTGTGATGGTCATGGGACCTAGGCATCAGAGTAGTTGACAATTCAGCTACCCTTAGGGATGAGCTAATTTTGACAAGGAGAGATCATTTTGATCTTCCATTGGATTTTTTTGATTCACTGCTGGCATGGGTGATTTCCCTACCATGGAGGGATCATCAACAGGAGGAGATTAGGGGAAGCTCATGCGGGCATGGATTCATTTCCACATGGGGCAAATTGTATTGTCAGGAGTCCACCTTTGGAGTGCATGAAAGGGGTGACTCAGTAGAGCAACTACACGAGGAGCCAATTAGGACTTTAAATTATCATGATGCTCTACTTAATGACCATATATGGAGGGCTTCGAGCGCTTGTACCAGGATGGACAGTGAGTGGAGCAACTGGTGCTTCATGTTGATCAAGATGGCTTGGGAACCCAGTATCAATGGACTACTTCATGATAGGACAGTCATGGGGGCAAGGATGACTCGGTGGCACATTTGGGACCCCGTGTAATTTTCCATTAGCCATATGGGTAACTGATGGCAAAGGTTCTTGTTCCTTGTTCAGGCATTACTTGAGGACAAACATTTTTTGGTGGGAAGGATTGTCATGTCCCCAATAAATAAATTTCTAAGTAAAATTATCATTATTGCAATTTTCGCATTGAGAAATATTTTTGCCATATAAAACTTAGGAAAAGTAGGTTATGGAGGCTCCACATAATTTTTGGAGAAAAAGGAGGCTACAAACATAGAAGAAAAGATATATCAATTTGGTAGTGGGATGTGGGGGCCACTAAAAAGGGGGAATCGAACCCCTTAAGAAAAAGTCGAGCTAGGGAGTAATAGAGTGAGAAGGGAGGTCGAATTGGTGGAGCCCACAAGGAGAGAAGGGAGTGTTGATTTGGGGTGGCATCGGATGTGCTCTAGCCACAAAAATTGGTGGAAAGGCTAAGGCACATGAGATCTCCAATACCCAGAAAGAGTTTCGGCAGATTCTAAACAGTTTGGGAGATATTAAAATAATTAATATTTTTCATGAAGTCCCTAAGTCTAAACTTAGGGAAAATAAAATATTAATGTGAACTAATATAAAATTGTGTTAGAATGGTCCAAAAGTAATAGATCAAGCTAGATCTAATCTTAGCCATTGATTAGGGACTTAATCTCGGTCGTTGATTTATCAACAAGAAAAGTATAAGAGGAGGCTTGAGGGTCACTTGGAGAACACACCGAGTTGATCAAGATTTCGACTTTTTGGGGCTGGGTTTGCTGAGAAAGTTGAGAGAGTGATAAGAGTTACAGTTGAGGGGCAGTGAATATAGAAGCAGAGAGGCAGATATAGTACCGGGAGGATTAGCGCAGTAGCCAGAGAGAGGGACGCAGAATCAGCAAGGGTTCATGCAGAGTCGGCCAGGGCTCACACAGAGTTAGCGAGGAGTTGCGCAGTGCCTCAGAGGGCCAGCGTGGGTGACGCAAAGGGCCAGAGGACTGACGCAATGCCTCCAGAGGCTAATGCACGCCAAGCCAGAGTGACATTGGGCTAACGCTAGGCCAGAGAGAGCTGACACAGTCCCTAGAGGCTGACGTTGGGGTTTCGTGGGGTAGATTAGAGCTGTGGAGTTGTCGGAGTGTTTATTCGGGGTTTCAGCCGAAATATCTGCTTTCGAGTAAAGAGGTACTACTGTCGAGATTTTTCTGTGTTGGGTGAGCCGGATTTGGCACCCAGATTGTATTCTAAAACTGCTTAATAAATCAAACCCTCAAATAGTTGCACCAGTTTTCCCACATTGGGTTTTTCGGGGACATTAGTCCAAAAACAACGGTGTCAATTGTGTGCTTGTTTCTATTTCCTTCAATTCATGATCTGTAATGTGTTGAGCATGTACTTGTATTTATTTCCAGTATTTACATAATAAATAAATTGTTAATTAACAAAACAAGTAGGTAGGAATAAATCAGTAAAGTACATGAAGGGTTTTTAACGGGTTAGGCTTAGAAATTCCAACATGGTATCAAAGCGTGGTTGCAAATCACAAGAGCACTGAGGACATCAGCAGAATAGAGCAGTAGCAGCAGAAAACAGTTGTCTCAAGTGACAGAAGTTGTTCCTAGCAGAGTAGCAGCAAGGAAGGGGTGACACAGTGCCTGTGTCATCAAGTTTGAGCTGGGAAGAGGATCAGCGCAATGGCAGAGAGGAGCATATTCGACCTATGTAGTGCCCAGTCATTCTTCTCAGTCAGGAAGGATTGACGCCCGTGGCCAGCAGGTGTGAATTTTGTCGGTGTCGGGATTGCGCAGAGCCTAGGAGCTCTAACTTTCAGTTTGCTAGGGTTTATGAGGTTGTGGGCAAGTTGCAGAGTGGAGCTGGTGGGGTACTGTAGTCAGAACAGTACCTAATAGGGCAAGGCCAAGGAGGACGCTGTTGCTATCAAGGGTTTCTAGTCGAGAAATCCAAATCAGTGGTGCAGCTGCACAGACGATCAGAGTGGGGGCATCTCGACATTGGCAAAAGGGTTTCCAAGAGGGAAATTGAGGCTTAGAGGGAGTCACACCGAGAACTTCTAGGAGGGAAGTAGAGGAGCAGCGAGATGGCAGTGAACAGGGTAAGAGACCAAGACAGGATGGATGGAGCCTCAAACATTGTATTCTAGAAGGCAAAAATCTTATCCATTCTAGACAGGAATTGTGTCAAGCACTTCACCTTGAGGATGATAGCAATCCTAGTTGACCCAGGTGATAGTGACAAGTACGAGGAGGCAATGGCGAAGGCTAAGAGCATCATCCTTGACAGGGTCAAGGACCATGTAGTACCACATAATGCCGAGAAGGACACAGCAAATGAGATGTGGGAGGCCCTAAAGAAATTGTACCAGCATACTTCTGTGCAGAGAAGGATGTTACTAGAAAATCAGCTGCGGTCATACCAAATGCAGAAGGGAGAACAGATCGACACCTTCCTCCGTCGATTAAAGGAGATCCAGGATCAACTGACATCCACAGGGGCCACACCAGATCAAGAATTGATGGTGAGAACAGCCCTGAACGCAATCTTTGAAGACTGGGAGGTGTTTGTCCAGAGCATACTAGGCAGGGCGACCCTTCCAGATTGGGAGGAAATGTGGGCGGCTCTTCGCCAAGAAGAGATCAAAAGGCTGAGCAAGGCAGGAAGCAGCGGCAAGGGGATCAAAATCAAGGAGGAGGAGGAGGAGGTGGATGCTGCCCTAGCATCTGAGGGAAAGCCAGAGAACAGAAGAAGAACGACCTCTCCAAGGTCAAATGCTTCCACTATGGGAACTGGGTCATTATGCGACCCAGTGTCCAAGTAAGAAGAGCAAGGGAGAGGCCTCTGACACCAAAGATGCGCCAAAAGGGAAGAGAAGGAAGCGGAGACAAACAATGACTGTGCCATGAGTGCACACACACCACTTGAGCAGAAGTGGGGAGACATCAAGCTGTAGTCAGACAGACTACAGGCGAAGAGGGGTAGATTCTAAACAGTTTAGGAGATATTAAAATAATTAATATTTTTCATGAAGTCCCTAAGTCTAAACTTAGGGAAAATAAAATATTAATGTGAACTAATATAAAATTGTGTTAGAATGGTCCAAAAGTAATAGATCAAGCTAGATCTAATCTTAGCCATTGATTAGGGACTTAATCTCGGCCGTTGATTTATCAACAAGAAAAGTATAAGAGGAGGCTTGAGGGTCACTTGGAGAACACACCGAGTTGATCAAGATTTCGACTTTTTGGGGCTGGGTTTGCTGAGAAAGTTGAGAGAGTGATCAGAGTTGCAGTTGAGGGGCAGTGAATATAGAAGCAGAGAGGCAGAGATAGTACCGGGAGGATTAGCGCAGTAGCTAGAGAGAGGGACGCAGAATCAGCAAGGGTTCATGCAGAGTCGGCCAGGGCTCACACAGAGTTAGCGAGGAGTTGCGCAGTGCCTCAGAGGGCCAGCGTGGGTGACGCAGAGGGCCAGAGGACTGACGCAGTGCCTCCAGAGGCTGATGCACGCCAAGCCAGAGTGACATTGGGCTAACGCTGGGCCAGAGAGAGCTAACACAGTCCCTAGAGGCTGACGTTGGGGTTTCGTGGGGTAGATTGGAGCTGTGGAGTTGTCGGAGTGTTTATTCGGGATTTCAGCCGGAATATCTACTTTCGAGTAAAGAGGTACTACTGTCGATATTTTTCTGTGTTGGGTGAGCCGGATTTGGCACCCAGATTGTATTCTAAAACTGCTTAATAAATCAAACCCTCAGATAGTTGCACCAGTTTTCCCACATTGGGTTTTTCGGGGACATTAGTCCAAAAACAACGGTGTCAATTGTGTGCTTGTTTCTATTTCCTTCAATTCATGATCTGTAATGTGTTGAGCATGTACTTGTATTTATTTCCAGTATTTACATGGTAAATAAATTGTTAATTAACAAAACAAGTAGGTAGGAATAAATCAGTAAAGTACATGAAGGGTTTTTAACGGGTTAGGCTTAGAAATTCCAACATGGTATCAAAGCGTGGTTGCAAATCACAAGAGCACTGAGGACATCAGCAGAATAGAGCAGTAGCAGCAGAAAACAGTTGTCTCAAGTGACAGAAGTTGTTCCTAGCAGAGTAGCAGCAAGGAAGGGGTGACACAGTGCCTGTGTCATCAAGGTTGAGCTGGGAAGAGGATCAGCGCAATGGCAGAGAGGAGCATATTCGACCTATGTAGTGCCCAGTCATTCTTCTCAGTCAGGAAGGATTGACGCCCGTGGCCAGCAGGTGTGAATTTTGTCGGTGTCGGGATTGCGCAGAGCCTAGGAGCTCTAACTTTCAGTTTGCTAGGGTTTATGAGGTTGTGGGTAAGTTGCAGAGTGGAGCTGGTGGGGTACTGTAGTCAGAACAGTACCTAATAGGGCAAGGCCAAGGAGGAGGGAGTTGCTATCAAGGGTTTCTAGACGAGAAATCCAAATCAGTGGTGCAGCTGCACAGACGATCAGAGTGGGGGCATCTCGACATTGGCAAAAGGGTTTCTAAGAGGGAAATTGAGGCTTAGAGGGAGTCACACCGAGAACTTCTAGGAGAGAAGTAGAGGAGCAGCGAGATGGCAGTGAACAGGGTAAGAGACCAAGACAAGATGGATGGACCCTCAAACATTGTATTCTAGAAGGCAAAAATCTTATCCATTCTAGACAGGAATTGTGTCAAGCACTTCACCTTGAGGATGATAGCGATCCTAGTTGACCCAGCTGATAGTGACAAGTACGAGGAGGCAATGGCGAAGGCTAAGAGCATCATCCTTGACAGGGTCAAGGACCATGTAGTACCACATAATGCCGAGAAGGACACAGCAAATGAGATGTGGGAGGCCCTAAAGAAATTGTACCAGCATACTTCTGTGTAGAGAAGGATGTTACTAGAAAATCAGCTGCGATCATACCAAATGCAGAAGGGAGAACAGATCGACACCTTCCTCGGTCGATTGAAGGAGATCCAGGATTAGCTGACATCCATAGGGGCCACACCAGATCAAGAATTGATGGTGAGAACAGCCCTGAACGCAATCTTTGAAGACTGGGAGGTGTTTGTCCAGAGCATACTAGGCAGGGCGACCCTTCCAGATTGGGAGGAAATGTGGGCGGCTCTTCGCCAAGAAGAGATCAAAAGGCTGAGCAAGGCAGGAAGCAGCGGCAAGGGGATCAAAATCAAGGAGGAGGAGGAGGAGGTGGATGCTGCCCTAGCATCTGAGGGAAAGCCAGAGAACAGAAGAAGAACGACCTCTCCAAGGTCAAATGCTTCCACTATGGGAACTGGGTCATTATGCGACCCAGTGTCCAAGGAAGAAGAGCAAGGGAGAGGCCTCTGACACCAAGGATGCGCCAAAAGGGAAGAGAAGGAAGCGGAGACAAACAATGACTGTGCCATGAGTGCACACACACCACTTGAGCAGAAGTGGGGAGACATCAGGCTGTAGTCAGACAGACTACAGGCGAAGAGGGGCAAGATCCTCGACCTACCCTGCTTCTTGGATTAGACCTTGCTACGAGAGCCCCGAAGAGGAGTAGTAGTAATGGCGGATGTCAGTAGAGACGAATGCGGATGGAGCGAGAGAGGGAGCTACAGTGCAGGATTCCCAAGACAGCCTGAGGCAGCAGTGCAAGAAGCATGGGAGTGTTGCACCAGAGCAGGGTGGCACAAAGAGGTGTGCAACAACGTGAGATGCACAACGCCACAAAGTTGTTGCAACAACGCAGAGGTCAGAGAGGGAGCACTTGTCAGTGACGGAGGGAGCTTCAGCATCGGGAGTGTCTCTAGCCTGACTCAGATGTCAGAGTTGGGAGATCAATTACTTACTTCTCAGTAACTGGGTTGCAGTGCAGTAGTTAGCAGTGACAGTGCTATGGGTAGCACGATGCAGCGTGATGAGAGGGGTTGCAGTGCAGATGCAGCAGTAGCATTGGCAGGGCCATGGGCAGCAGCACAAATGCAGAGGGAGTTGTAGTACAGATGCAGCAATGGCAGTGCAGGGCCATCGGTAGCAGTACAAGATGCAGCAATGCAGATGATGGGTAGCAGGCCTAGCATCAGCACAGGGACCGATGCCGAATGATCACGGTGATACTCAGTGAGGAGTATTACTAGAGCATAATCCTCGCTAACAGGGAGTGTTGATTTGGGGTAGCATCAAATGTGCTCTAGCCATGAAAACTGGTGGAGAGGCTAAGGCACATGAGATCTCCAATACCCAGAAAGGGCTTGGGCAGATTTTAAACAGTTTGCGAGATATTAAAATAATTAATATTTTTCATGGAGTCCTAAGTCTAAACTTAGGGAAAATAAAATATTAATGTGAATTAATATAAAATTGTGTTAGATTGGTCCAAAAGTCATGGATCAAGCCAGATCTAATCTTAGTCGTTGATTAGGGACTTAATCTCGGTCGTTGATTTGTCAACGAGAAAAGTATAAGAGGAGGCTTGAGGGTCACTTGGAGAACACCCCGAGTTGACCAAGATTTCGACTTTCTGGGACTAGGTTTGCTGAGAAAGTTGAGAGAGTGATCAGAGTTGCAGCAGAGGGGCAGTGAATACAGAAGCAAAGAGGCAGAGATAGTATCAGGAGGATCAACACAATAGCTGGAGAGAGGGACGCGGAATCCACAAGGGTTCACGCAGATGCAGCCAGGGCTCACACAAAGGCAGCCAAGAGCTGCGCAGTGCCTCAGAGGGCCAATGTGGGTGATGCAAAGGGCCAGAGGACTGATGCAGTGCCTCCAGAGGCTGACGCGGGGCAAGCCAGAGTGACCCTAAGCTAACGTTGGGCCAGAGAGAGCTGACGCAATCCCTAGAGGCTGCCAGTGGGGTTTCGTGGGGCAAATTGGAGTTGTGGAGCTGTCAGAGTGTTTATCCGGGGTTTCAGCCGGAATATCTGCTTCCGAGTAGAGAGGTACTACTGCTGAGATTTTTCTCTGTTGGGTGAGCCAGATTTAGCACCCAGATTGTATTTTGAAACTACCTAATAAATCAAACCCTCAGATAGTTGCATTGGTTTTCCCGCATTGAGTTTTTCCGGGGACATTAGTCCAAAAACAACGGTGTCACTTCTGTGCTTGTTTCTATTTCCTTCAACTGATGATCTGTAATGTATTGAGCATGTACTTGTATTTATTTCCAGTATTTACATGGTAAATTACTTGTTAATTAACAGAACAAGTAGGTAGGAATAAATCAGTAAAGTACATGAAGGGTTTCTAATGGGTTAGGCTTAGAAATTCCAACAGGGAGATGCAACTGTAAAGGGAAGAGAAGGGCCTCATTTTTGCATCTTTTGATAATTTGACAATGACATTTGAACTTGAGTTCTCTTGAGTTGTTCAGCCAAGACAACCAGTGTTGATTAGGACAAGAGATTTACGGGCAGAAATTCCACCTCTACCTTCGATGAACTTTGAGTGTTAGTAGCAGATGTTTTTTCCATGTTTTGACAATTTAGGTGTTTCCTACGAGCTTTTGGAGATTTCTGGTCTCTCTCATCATCAAGTGTTCAACCTCATACCTTTCATCTCCTTCACTCCGAACAAGTTTGTATACAAGGGGTTCAAGAATTGCTTCTAAAGTCAAGGCATCCTTTTTACTGGCTGTACCTTGCAGAAACTCAAATCAAGTGTCATGCCTGTTGTCTATCGTTGCCATACCAAAATCATTGTAGCTTGAAAGTCAGATTGACAACACTGTATGAGACAGTCGATTAAAGCTGAGAGCCAAGAAAAATTCCCAAACGCATTGCCTCATAACAGTACCATACAAACCTCAGAGAATCTGTCATCCAAAACTCTTGCTTGGGCTTGACTTCTCCTAGCTCTGGTACCATGTTAATTTTTAAGTTAAAATGTTCTTTGCATAGTACGGTTACTTCAAAGATCCATATTAGCCCAATTTTCATTAGCAATCACATAAGACATTACTATCATAATAGTAACTAACGAAAAAACATAGCAAAAAGCTGCAGAAGACAAGCCAAGACAAGAGTACACATGGATATGGCACAACCAGGGAAAAACCCCAAGAAGGGGAAAACCCTTGACCAATTCATCTTATTATTATTATCAAATGTTCAGCAGAGAAAGAGAGAGAGAGTACACTTGAAGTCAAATTGACTTCCCAATATGTTGAGCAATACCACTGTCTAGATGTCAAGGAATTAACCTAGTCAAGTCTGGACTTTTTGTTTCATGATCTCATCAGTGGTTCATAATAGATAATGCAGCCACATAGCAGATTTCCAAAGCAGCTCGTTCATGGATACATATATGTGGCCTTCTTTACTGAAGATGAGGAACCCAAAGTAGATTGATCCTGGACTGAAGGAAGATCTAGCTAGGGCATACATCTGCCCTAACCTACAGCAGCAAACTCACAATATAGACCTCAAAACCATCAAAACCATACGATCTTCTTAGCAGTGAAAGCGGCTTAGGCCAGGCTAATCACTTAGCCTGTTTTCTTCCATTCAACGGAGGTCTGAACCTGCAATACTCCACAGAAGGTCTGCGGCCAACAGGGTAAGATGAATACAGTCCAGAACTGTCATAAACACCCATCGATCTAGTTCAGACATGCCACAACCAGCTTCGATCTTCTGCCTTAGATACTCGTCCTGATGAAGGGAAGGGCTTACCATATAAAACAAGCCCAGACTTCCATCAAATTGACCTTGGCCTCCTGCCTGAGGACCTCGGCCCATGAAGAAGACCCAACAGAGCCTAATCTTGCCCTTGAGAACTTCCTCTTTTGCAGCTATTTCAAAGAAAATGGATGTGCCGAAATGAGGGTGGAGGCAACCCTATTTATACAATTTGGTAGGGGTCAAGAGACATATCTATTGGACCTATTGAGCCGACAGAGAGATAAGGCCAACCTTGGTAATTTTTGTGTGAGAGAATAAATTCAAAAACCCACTTTTACTTATCCAAATTTGACAATCTTTAGATCAATTTTGGTCCTCTCGAAGAGAGGAATCTAATGCCATAATTATCTTCTTCAAAGGAGCTGCCCAAAGTGGAATTTGTCCCTAGTTTCCAATTTTAACAAGAAGAGCGCTAAGGAGAAAACTTCAAGGAGGAGGAGAATTTGCAGCCAAAAGAGAGGAGCTTGAATCCCAGGAGACTGTACAAGCAGCAGCTCGAATTTCTAGGAGGAAGAAGCAGCACAAAATCGAAGAGCGGAAGCACAAATTTCAGGGGAACAGCAGCAAATACTCAGCACGAATTTCAAGGCAGGAGGCACAAAATTAGAGGGAGGAAATATTGTTGTTCCGGGACAGAAACTACAAGAGGTACGATTTTGGAGGAGTTCTTCCGCATTCTATCACAAATTTTGAGGCAGCACAGTCAACATTTCAGCACAGAAATTGAGGGAGATTCTCAGCACTGAAATCGAGGAGCTGAGCGAAGGAAAAATGCTGAAATTCTGCGCACAAAATTCTGTGAAAATCTGATTTGTTCAGTGGGCAAAGGTTTCCAGAATTTGTATATTTAATGTTACAGCAGAAAGGGAGATAAGTATTGTGTTTTTATGTACTTATTAATAATTTTCTCAAGCAATAAAATCCTCCTTTGAACACTGGTTTTCCCCAAGATGCTGTGGTGTTTTTCCGGGGTCAACTTGACCAAAAATTAGTGTCTCTAATGTGTTGAATGCTTGCATTTAATTTTGTGTTAATTATCAGATGTTAGGAAAGTGAAAAAGAGTAGAAGCACTCTTTATGTTTGCAATAAATGCATTCTGAAATTTATATCAGCGTGTCAAAACATGTGGGTTGGGCCTAAAAAAAACACATGCAAAATTGTAAACTGGGTTAAAGGTGCGGGGCATTTAATTTCTACACCAAATGTGGTGTAGAAGCCTCTAAAAATCATCCTCTAAGGGTTGGCCCTCATATCTCTATCAATATCCCTCTATGGACTCCAAAATCTAGTTTGGGGTACCAAACGTTGTCTTCTAGGTCTCCAACTACTCAAAACGCCCATCTTTGCTCCAACATTGAAGGCTTTCCAGGGGCTACTAGCCCTCCCATCTCTCAGGAGGTGAGACCATCCTCATTTGGGAATTCTCCTCCATCTTTCATTTTCATTATTTTACTTAAATTTTAACATTACCATTAATTCACTCAGGAATGTTGAGAGTGGTTTTGACTTCATTGGATTTCATATGGGGATGTAGAATTTTAGATTTCGTTCAAAATCCAACAAACATAACAGTTTTCAGGATTGGGGGAATTGCAATGTTCCCATTAGATTGTGTCCTGTACAAGGGCATTGAACTAACATTTAATCAAGAGCACCAAGCCATCTATGTACCTTGGTGTTAGTGGTAATGATTGTTGAACTCCTCTATGATAACCCTTTTAAAAATGTACCCATCACTCAAACAAAATCTCCATTTGACATGTGAAGCTTTTTCTATCTTATTTTAATGCTTAAATGGTGATATTCATGATGAAGATCCCAATATAGGCAATGGTTTTGATGATATGTAGGTATCTGTTGTAGTGTTTTTTCTTGACACTAGAAGCCATCCAGAGTGCTAAAGGGTGCAACTAGGGTCTAATTCCCCTTCCTAGAAGCCTTATATATATATTTTATATATATATTTATATATATATAACAATTCACTTATCATCTCATATCTTCTTGTACTTATTGTTGATGTTCTATCTACAATTACTGTCAATGATGATCTAAAGTGAATGCTACTAAAGTTTTAATGTGATTGCTATTGGAATCTAAAGTAACGTTGCTATTGGGCTAATAAGACATTGAAGTAATTATTGCAAGCATAGAACATACCACAAAATTTAACATGGTATCAAAGTCTAGGTGAGGACAAGCCCCAGGAATAAGAAAAGCAATCACTGTTGAATAATTGTTGTTGTTGAACAAGGTTTGTTGGAACAAGTCTCCATGGCTACTCACTCTTATTTCAAGATAGAGGATATGCTCAATGACAAATCAGATTATCATGCCTGGAAGATGACTCTCGATTTGACCTTGGAGGAACATGAAGTGTTGGAATATGTCCAAGGGAAAGTGGTGGAGCCTCCTTCAAATGAACATGTTGCTGCGAGAACGAAGTATTGAAAAGGGAGAGGATCATAATAGGATCTTTGCATGCATTGTTGGTTATTGATGCTCGAGGATGAAGCGCCCTTTTGAAATTACCTCTGGGCTTTCGAAAAAATATGAGTAGGACTCATGATTACAAATTGACATAGGTTTTATGGACTTGATCTGATGGAGAAGGTACATTTATGGAATTTGGTTTTATGAACAGTTTATCCCTGCCTGGAATGGTTTATCTCATCAGTCTCAGGGGGAGTTGTCTGTTGAACCGTCTCGGTAATTATAGCAAAGGACTTCCCTATGGAAGTGAAAATTCAAAAGCATGGCATGTTGGTTGGTAATTCTTCAAGTAGATGGATCCCATGATGAGAAAGTAGCCAAGTGCATCCTTTGTATTATAGCATGCACCTTAAACCAGAGAATGTTTCATCGTATGAAAGAAAATTATGCAGAACAGGAACTAGGGCACCTTCACAAGACAAGCTTAGCCTTGTGGTCTCCGTAAGCAAGAGGGAGTAAGGTCAGTTAAATATTTTCTTTAACATGATTTTGATCTTGGATGTGTCGGAAACAGAGGATTGCTAAGTGTCCCTGAAATCATTGCTGCTAGAACTGCTAGCAGTAAGACAATGTGTTTCAAGAAGCTCTTTAGTGAGTTGTGCGTTGTCATATATATGTTGTTGGGAGGAGCATTGAAGCTCCCATGGAGGAACAAGTCGTCATTATTGTCAACAAGAATAGGTCTTGGTTCTCAGAGAGAAGCATTGCCTATATGGAGGGATCTTGGTTGGGTTGTGTTACCACTCAAACCAAGAAAGGACCTAAAAGGGGTTCCTAAAAGGGCAACTGCTAGGTCAAGGGCAACAATGGAGGCTTAGCCTATTGTCACCACAGCTAAGCCTCCCTGTTCTTTACAGACTTTCATCGATGGCAAGAGTCCCGGTAGCGTAGGGATCACTTTTTAAAGTAGATGTCAAATGGTCCTTGACAAATAGTCTTTATTAAGAAATGGAACCACACAGGGCCAAGTGGACCTAGCCCAGGTTCGGGGATGGAATGCAACAACCAATGATGTTCCTATCCTGGAAAAGGTAAGGGGAAAGCACCAAACAACAATATTTACTTCAAAAGGTTGAATTGATCCCATTGAGGTCTAGCCTTGGAGTAGCCTAGGAAAAATTTGATCCTAGAGCTAGGGCTTGGGAATCCCGAAGATTCCACCAATAGAATTGCCTCAAATTTGTAGGAGAGGGAAGGGACCCACCAGGACAGTAGCCTATAGGAGACAGAAGTTTTTCCTTCGCTCAACTCCCGAGAAATTGATGCCATAGGTGACCTAACGAGGCTAAACTAGGGGAAAAGGGGAAAATAGTAAAATAGAAGGTTAAAATGATCACCCCTTTAAGGGACCAGTGCCTAATTCACTTGAGGATATGGACTCAAGGATGATAATGAGTAAGAACTTCGTTTCTTGATCAAGGAGGCCCAGAAAGTCAACTTCATCCTATCTTGAGAGAAAGACAAGAAAAGTGGCCTTCAAACATTTATACTTCAAAGCAAACGAGGCAAGCTTATCGAGACAAATAATCTCTACAACATTTCATTCATATGACATTGGCCCATACATTAAACTAAAACATGCTCAATTCCACATTTCAATTATGCAGCAACTAGACCTAATTCTCGCAGTGTGCAGCAACAAGAATAATAACATCAAAATTCAATTACAACATTATAGATTATATCCAACCAACATTCCATTCACAAGACAGCGCCAAGACAAGATAAATAGCCCACATCCATACGTCAAAATTCATCCATCTCCATAAAATATCCTCCAAGGAAAAATGTAAAGTTCTCTATGGTTAGAGAGATCCCAAGTCAAGTGATGACACAAATGAATGCATCTAACATCAATATATAGCCTCCTAAGGAGTTCGAATTAGCCTATGGGACTACATTAGCCCCTAATGACAAAATAATGAGCAAATAAAACCCCTATTGGTGACAAGCCCACCAAACTAGCTCACAAGTGTAAAAATAAACCTCACAAGGGGCCAAATAATAATATGTACAGGTTGTAGGGCCCTCCAAAGGCATAATAATATCCAGAAGCCATATTGAGGAATAAATTCCTTGGAATATGATGGACAAGGGGGTGGCCCCTTGCTCTCCAAGTAGCGTACCTATGGTGCTCCCAGTGGGTCTGAGGGCACATAAATGACCCTGTGGGTCTCCATATGAATCGGAGATGCCTATAGATCCTCTCCAAGGGTCCAAGTGGTGGAATGAATGTTGCCATGACATTATACAAGTCCTGGGACACATGCCAAGAGTGTGGGGCTCCTTTGAGAGCCTGTTGGGCATAATGTACCAAGCATATCACCATCATCCCAAAAGTGGATCGCTAGTAGTCTCTAAGCATCCATGAAGATCTGTGATGTGTTGTTTGTTGTTGTGGAGGCCCATGGCTCTCTATGCACACCCTACATGTACCAATGTAGACCTTTGGGGTTAGGACCCATATAGGGAGACCAAACCCAAACGAAAACCACCTGTAATCCTGCATAAGATCTAATGTGTCCCCTAGGCTTCCAACACAACCAGTCATTAAAATAATCGGGTAAATGAGCTTACAAATCATGGATAACAAAGAGGGCACTTCATAATGGCATGCCCTTCTGTAGTGGGCTTTGGCATGTGCTAGTGTCTCCAAGCTCCAAAAGGGGTTAGCCAAGTACCTTATTAGGTGGTTTCATCCCTTAAAGGGGATAGTATGTCCAAGGTACATCCCTCTAATGGGGGTGGCAAGTGACAAATAAGTGGGATGGAATAGGGAAAGCGAGGGGCAATCCAGGGCCACATAGTGGGGCATAGGGTTAGCTAGATAAGGGGAAGCCCACACCTGGGTATGTAATGTATAGGAGGGAGAAATTGTGGTACATGAGGTACCTCGGCCTTGATTTTTCCACCCTTCTTCATATAACCTTTTCGTTTTATGAATTTTCTTTAATTAACTGCTCTGGGCTCAAGGGACAAGAGCATGATGTGCAAGATATAGCAGTGATTACCCCGTTTTAGGTAGGGCGACTTATTGCCCTCCAGGGGTTGGGACAATCATGGGTTCCTGAATGATAGAGGAGGCTCATTTAGGGCCTATGGAACCAGGGTGATGGCCAATGATTGGGGTAGAGCTCATGTAATGGCTTTTGCCCATGTGCTAATTATTTTTGTCCTGACCATCTTTTGCATTTTGTGATACAATTTCCTGTTAAATGTGGCCATTTATGCTTTTCACTTTTTCTTTTAACTGCTTCAACCTTCGAGGCATCATTCTAGGCCTGACCTAAGGTGGGGGCAAGGGGATAGGGAAACTAGCCCTATGTGGACTCAGAATGCGAATGTGGACCCAGGCGGGAGAAAAGATGAATGTTGGTATAGTAAGTGGAAAGGGAGTGATATGTGCAAATAAAGGAGCGGGACCACGCACCCCAAAATCGAGGTTTCCCAAGTAGTACCACCCCAGAACCAAATGGTCAATAAAGGAGATCCCATAGGACTAAGATCCAAGGGTAGCAACCAAAAGAGATCAAGGGGACCAGAGCACAAACTAACCCCACTCTTTCCGCCAAATCCCCCCATCAATCCATACCCAGAAGTATTTATGATAAGTACACCCAATACTCAATTACCAAACATACGAGGCCCACGTTCAAACATCCAATCAATACAGGTGGGTGAGGGACCACATGGCTAGCTCAGGTGGCAGAAAAAAGGCACAACGAGCTAGTAGGAGGCATCAAGGGGTTGTTGACTGTCGATTGAGGCTCATCATCGAGAAAAATTTCCCCTGGGGATATCACCCACGAAGTGGTGGGTAACAGGTTGAACATTGAGCACTGGGAGCTCCTAGTTGCCTGGGGTATTTCTTGGAGCTATATGAGCACAAGGTGAGTGGTTCACCTTCTCTTATGGAGTACATACCCTATCATGTGAGCATAGGTTGAGTGGTTCACCTTCCCCTATGGAGTACACTATATGAAAACAGGGTGAGTGGTTCACCTTCCCTTGTGGAAACCACAGCATACATCCTACCCTTGTAGTTTGGGCCTCTTGGGAAGTACCTCTCATTTGGCCAATGAGTTGAGAAAAGTGGTTAGCCCAAACTAGCCAAGAAGCTCAACTAATAATACAAAGCCAATAACGAGGACTTCAATAAGCCAATAAGTGCTTGAATGAGTAGGGTTACTAATACGTTGCTAAGTCATGGAGGAAATAGTCAAGGTGGAAGCATCTGTTGAAGAACCAACACCAATGGCAGTTTTTGATTTTGATCCAGCAAATGATCCAGTAGTACGCATCAGGTACTGTTGTATTCCCTATGACTAAGATGCATGATGCTCAACAGCTTGATCACTATGGATCAAGCTTGGTAGGGGTTCTATCCCTGGGCATGACGACTTGCCTCTGTCATTTTGGCAAGAGTGGCAGGGTCTTATGAGCCACTCTCTTTCAATCCTTTCTTATTGGACTATGATATCAATCTTCGACAGAGACTAGACAGGTCGTAAAGATGGCACATGATGGACACGATAGCATAGCCATGGATGAATGTTGACAGGTGGAATTCCTCCCTAGTTGAGAGGGAGGGTTAACAAGTGCAACTAGGGGCTAATTCCCCTTCCTAGAAGCCTTTTATGAATAAAATCTATATATATAAATAATATAAATAACTATAAATAATAGCAATTCATGTTAAAATTTCTAAGTCTAACTCGTTATAAATCCCTACAACATCTTCTCGTTTAAATTTTCCTACTTGTTTATTACATTAACAAGTTATTTATAAATATAAATACTGAAAATAAACACAGATGCAGTCTTAACTCATATACAGATCATCAACTGAAATGCTGAGATACACACACAAGTGACACCATTATTTGGACAATTGTCCCCGAAAAAACCCAATGCGGGAAAATCGGTGCAGCGGTTCTGAGGGTTTTATTATTATGCAGATTTCTTGAGTACAACTAGGGTGTTGAAATGGCTCACCCAACAAAGATTGTTACATGGCAGTAATACCTCTTCTCGGAGACAGATATTCAGCTAATCTGTCCCACGAAAATCCTTCCAGCACTTCTCCAAGGCTCTGTGTTAGCCCTGCTAGCCTTAGCGTAGCTCCTGAACCCTCTGCGTCAACCTTTTGACTCTCTGTGTCAACTCTCCGGCCCTCTACGTCACCTACGCAGGCCCCTCAACCTCTATGCAGTCCCCAGTTGCCTCTGCGTGGCTCCTGCTGCCTCTGTGTAGCTCTAGCTGTCTCTATGTCAATCTCTTTGGTCATTGCGCTGACCCTCTAGCACTATCTCTCTCTGTTATGTACTCACTGCCCTCGCTGCAACAGATCACTTGTTTGAATTTTCTCAGCAAGCCTCGCTCCAGAAAATCAAACTGACTGATCAATCTTGGCATATCTCCAACTGACCCTCGAGCCTCCTCTTATACCTTTCCTGTTAAATCTTCAACGGCCGAGATTATTAAATTTGGCTTGATCCATGTCATTTAGAACATTCTCACCCAGTTTTATATTAATACCCATTTATATTTTGATTTTCCCAAGTTTAGACTTAGGAACCCCATTAAAAATATTAATTAATTAATATCTCCCCAACTTGGTGGAATTCCCCCAAACCAATTCTGGGTCTTGGATATCTCATGTGTTTTAACCAATGTTGTTAAAAGCGGGAGCGGGATTTAATCGGCGCGGGGAAAAAAACGAAAAAATCGGAAAAATCGGGAAAAAAGCGGAAAAAAGCGGGAAAAAGCGTTTGGAACAAAAATATTCATTTTTTTTCATTTTTTTCCAATTTTTTCAATATCTAAACCATCTAGAACATAAAATAAATACATTGACACATAAATATGATAAAAAAACTAATATATAAGATGTTTAATATCATTTCTAGCGCTAAAATCACACATAACATTGAATCATGAACTGAATAGTAAGTCCTGACTCCTGAGTCCCAACTCAGCCTCAAAATATCAACAAAAAATATGATAATGTATCTCATCATGTCATAATGTCATATACAATAAAATGAAAGTCTAATCCTATTGATTTCCTCTGCCCCTCTTGCGAGAAAATGCAATAGCTTTCCCTTTCCCTCTCGATGTAGATGTTGGTGCCTGTGCTGGTGGAGAGGGCAGTGGAGTCTGATGTGCTCGACTCGCTGAAGAACTAGAAATAGGAGGTACAGGAGGTAGACCACGTCCTCTACTGGTGGCAATGGTAGCCCGGGCAGGCGGTGTCACCTCCTCCTCCTGTTCCTCCTCCTCCTCCTCCTCCTCCACCTGCTCCTGCTCCTCCTCCCCCTCCACAACATCCTGCCCTAACCAATCATCAGCAGACTCCATGAGAGGCCTCTCGGCCTCGACCCTCCATGCAGCAGTGGTGTCAATGCCATCCAATGAGATGGCATCCACATCAGGTGTCTTCTCCAGTTGTCTCACCCACAATCGAAGATTGTAGTAGACATACACCATGTCATTAAGTCTCTGGGACTCCAACCTGTACAAAGATCATGGAATAATAATTAATAATTAATAAAAAAAATATTGTTTAATGAATTCAAAAATTTATTTCGAAATTTGCAATATTTTAAATGTTTAAGTGTTAACCTGTTGCGCTTATTAGTGTGTATTTTTTCAAATACACTCCAGTAGCGCTCACATCCTGAGGATGTGAATGGCCAACTTTTGCAAAAGGGGTACCCTGCCACCATACATTTTCCACCAGGCATCTACAACAAAATTACAAATAAAATTTTAAATAAACATAAGAAAAAAATGGAATTTGAAGAGACAATGAAATTGACAGCCATCTCAAAGCCAAATGTGCCACCTGCCATCCTATATGTCTCAATTTGTTTAGAGATCTCTATACGTTGTTCTGGAGATCGCACCATTTTCTGGACACAGGATAAGAATCCATCCATGATCTCAGCATCAAAATCAAACCCACATGCATAAGAAAATGCAAGGTTCAGGAAAAGCCCTGCAGCATGAATGGGACGATGGAGTGTGTTGTTCCATCGCTCATCAATCACTCCCCATAGAAGGAGTTGTTTCTGAAACCCATCATCTCCCTTGTCATCATAGTAGGCCCGAATGGCTTCTTTGGCCCTGTCCATGGCTTCATACAAATAGCCCATTGCGGGCTTATCACCATCAACCAACCGAAGAACCTTTACCAAAGGTTCAGTAACGACACACACCTCCTACACTCCCGCCCAGAAGTCTTCCTGGTATGAAACTAGTCTGCATATGGCCTCTCCTTCTGGTTTGCGGCTCATTGTCAAACGTCGCCAGTCCTTTGAAAGAAACATTTTCTTCACATCCCACATAGAATTCAAGAGGGATTGAAGAGATATGAAATTGGTGGCAAACCGTGTAATGGCGGGGCGCACCAACTCTTTGTTGGTGAATCTTCTCATCAAGCTAAGCACAGATGTATGATTATATATAAATTTTGTAATACTTCTTGATGAGTCAACAATATCTTTGACAAAGGGAATTTTTCCTATGTCCTCTAACATCAAATCAATACAATGGGCAGCACAAGGTGTCCAAAATAAAGTAGGATGCCTGTCCATAAGCATCCTACCAGCAACAACATAATTTGCAGCATTGTCCGTTATGACTTGGACAACATGCTCTTCACCCACCTCCAAAATAAACGCATCCAACAAATCACATAAAGTTTTCGCATCTTTGATTTGGTGAGATGAATCAACAGATTTGATAAACATAGTCCCCTTGGGACAACTAACCAAGAAGTTTAAAAGGCTTCTCCCCTTTTGGTCAGTCCAACCATCTGACATAACAGTGCATCCTGTTTTTGCCCATGATGCCCTAAAATCCTCCAATCTTTGGGTGCAGTCACACTTTTGATTTTGAAGAACCAGGCCTCTGAAATCATGATAAGAAGGGATTTTGTACCTCGGGCCAACATTGGCAATAGCATCAACAGCAGGTTGGAAAAAAGGATTATTCCTTATGATGCTGAAAGGAATATCACTCCAGAGGAGAAATTTTGCTAGCAAGTTGTCAGCTTCTTCTTTCTCGGTTCTTTTTAGCATTGAACCGATAGATGGTTGTGAACCAGGTGTGGTTCGAGGAACAAAATATGATGATGCGGCTACCAGATTGATTGATGCTGCAGTAGAACCAGCGCCACTTGGCCCAGTTCCTTCACCTGACCTTCTTAGTTGCCTTTTCAGTTCTTCTTTGGCCTCTCTAGTCTGCTCTAATTCTCCCAGTGCTCTCGTGGCTCTTAGGATAAGTTCAGGATTTGTATTTGTACAAGGCCCCACATCATGTCCAGGGATTTGTGCAAGGTGATACTTCAACCTATACACCCCCCGCGTATCTCCTTTCCACACAACTTGCAATTCAAGTTTTGTCTATCATTCGGAGCTGCAGGCTCACCATAATCCCAGAAAGGATCCAATTTCCTTGGCATGTTTGTTTTTTAACTTTGAAGTTGCAAACCTATGGGAAAAAGTTAAAATTAATAAGGATTAGGAAATATGAATTTAGGATTACAATTTAGCATTTGCCATTTACAAAATTACAAGTTACAAATATCTAGAATCCAAAGTTCCAAACCCAAGTTACCCAACCAAATGGCAAGCAAATGCCAAAAACAATGAAAAAACATAAACAATGTTTAAAAAAAAATGAAAACAAAAAAAAAAATTGGTTCCCATAGCCATACCAAGTTACCCATCCCAAATCAATGAAGAAATACAAACAATTCTTTAAAAACAATGAAAACAAAAAAAAATGGTGCCCATATGAAGTTTTTCAACAAAAAAAAATTAAAAACATAGAAAAACAATGTTTTGAAACAATGAAAACAAAAAAAAATTAACCTACATACCGTTTCTACGGTGAAAATGGCGATCTCCGCTTGAAATAGTGAGTCTAGCCACTTCGAATCGCCAAGAACGACCTCCAGCTCCTCTCTCCCAGCTCCTCTCCTCTTCCTCGCGCACGCTGCTGTCCAAATGGCAAATGAAAAATGTGTTTTTTCATTTAAAAACCCGCTGCGGGCCGCGCCCACGATTTTTACTGAAAAAAGCACGCTTTTTTCGAAAAAAGCGGCAAAAATTTTTTTAGGCGCTTTTTTCCCATAAAAAGCGCGTTTAAAACGCCTATGGGAAAAACGCGCGCGTTTTTCAAAAAAGCGCGTTTAGAACGCGCTTTTCACAACACTGTTGTTTATAGCTATACCTGTTAGCGTTAGGACAGCGTTAGGACAGCTATGCATTAGCATATTTCTCTACGTGCAATACTTAGGTCTTGAATTTTAGAAACAAGTATCAAAATTCTGAGAACCATATATTTTGCTGAGAAAGTAAAATGGATCAAAATTTTAATCAGTTGCCTTGCATGTACTGAGAACTCCTAACCACCAAGCAACTGGTTGTCAATGGCCACCAAACTTACAAGCCAATTGCAGAAACAGATCTGTTGGATGTTGATCCAAGAACTTCAGACTTATAAACCTGCACACATTTTCTATATGAAGGATGAATATCTAGTCCCAACATTTTTTACTCTGCAATGGGTGAAATTGTTCTTCTTATAGAGTATGAGAGGGCTTTAAAAGGTTTTAGGCATATACTGTTTTGGCCATCTGGTGTTTTTTGTATTAAAAAGTAGCCTTGACTGGGGATTTGAGCTCAAAAATCCTATATTTCTGGGAGCCATTTCTCAACACTGAGTCCCTTTCAGAAAGGTCAGGTTTTGGGTCAACCTAACTCATATATTTTGGGATCCATCTCATAAGGGCAGGATTTATTTCAGAAAGTTGGCATCTGTTTCATGCTGGTGAGATCCATTTCCTTTACGACAAGATATCTGCCTCTGATGGGCGTTGGATGGTTCTTGGTTGGCCCAAATCAGATCCATGGATGTTGCCAAGTGTGGAAACCCTCTAGCCTAGTAGGCACTTTGAATTATTGTCATTAGCCTATATAGTATATATATCTTGGTTGTATGCTTCTTGGTCAATAACTAATCCCGTGTCGTGTAGATGGATGCATTTTTTTCATGGTGCAGTATGCTGTGTTGTTGCTCTGCTAATAAAGTCCAGGACATGGCATGATTTGGTCCTGATTTATCCTACCATTTTCATCTGTATAATGCCTAATTTAGTGGCAACCTGCAAAGCTATTATTTGGAAATTAGAAATGACTTCTTTTATCGGATGTTTAGAATTTTAGTAACATTTTCACTGATTGTCATTGATTTATAATTTTATTGCCTGGTCATATACAGGCACCGTTGTGCTTGTACTTCTTTTGGCCAAATTTATTATTGTCCATTAGATATCAGAGGTAAGGCTTTGAGCTAGAATCAACACTATCAACTTTAAAATATGCAAGTAGAGGTTAATTTAATGTCAAACAACCTGTTGAAGTTGCCACCTGAATGAAAATTGGTATGAATGAAAATAAATATCGTGCTTCCTGCACAGATCTTCTTGAGCACAATTCCGTATCTTTTTGATAAGTTGGAGTTGACATTTTGCTCCACAGAAAAGGTCTATTTTATTATTATTTTTAATGTCATGCAAAGATGTTTTTATAAATGTACTTAGATCAAGGCCATCCTTGTTAAGGGCTTGATGCTAATGCTAGAAGCATGGAGTCTGGACCTGTGTGGTTCAGCCAAAAGATATGTTTAATAATCTCTCACACTTTTGATTTCGAGCATGTATAAAGGTATATTATTGATTCTGGAAGGCCATACGCTAAGATTCCATCGAAAACTATTTTTTATTTTATTTTATTTCCAGGATATGGAACTATGATGAAGAAGCACAGCAGAATGTTTTTGACAACCACGATGGCCCGAACAGGGGAATTTCCAAGCTCTGTCTTGTGAATGAGCTGGATGACAGCATGCTTCTTGTTGCTTCAAGTAAGATCCGTTGCCGGTATGTTTTCTAGATTATTGTATTAAAAATGTAGTTTTCCAGACGTTAGTGCCAATGGATGATGCCTATGCTAAGGTAAACTGAATTTCCAGATGATGGGAGTGTTCGTGTTTGGAAAGATTACACTCAACGAGATAAACAGAAGCTTGCAACAGCGTGGCAAACAACTCAAGGGCATAGACCTGGTGCTCGCAGTGTTAATGCTGTGGTTGACTGGCAGCAGTTGACAGGGTTTCTGGTAATTCTATTCATGAAATTTTGTAGACTATTTTTTCTACCATGAAAAGCTTCAGTTTAGTTGCTGCAACTGAGGAGTATCTGTTCCATCAATTTCACCCAAGACTTGTACCTACCTCATCCTGGATATATCACCCATTGCATTTGCCTTCACAGCTGTGATTCCAGAGAAGGTGTAACATGTTTCTCCAAAGACCCTTTTTCTAATAATCAGTGTAAACAGACTGATGCTCATCATGTAGAGCAAGGTTGGCTGCTGTGGAAAACAGAATGAATCCTTATGATTTCAACAGCCAAGTTATTAAAAAAGTAACTGACCAGCCTTTCAACAGCCAGGATTAATAGCTTCTACTAATCATTTCTGATAATTTATTTATACTAGAACAAGGCTTTAGCCTTTTAGTGGTTAAACTCTCATCTCTAATTCTAAGATTCTGTTTACAACTTGACCTTCTCTCTAATAAGAATTATCGCTGGTTTCAGTGACATGGCATTTCTATAGGTTTTATTATATCAGTTGGCATTTCTATAGGTTTTATTATATCAGTGAGACGGCATTTGTACATGAGATTTATTTTCTATTTTCATTCAATCAGTATTTCTTTCTTATTAAGAACTCTGACACATTATTTCTATCTGCAGTATGCATCCGGGGAGATATCCTCTATCATGGTTTGGGATCTTCGTATAGAACAACTAGCTTGCAGTATCCCGTCTTCTACAGAAAGCTGCATTTCAGCCCTGGTTAGTTTATCTGCCTCCTGTACATATTTCATTGAGGTTTAACGAGCTCATTCAAGTTACACTTGTACAATGTTGATATAGAAAATCTTGGTATTTAAACATGGGTTTTATGTTTCTTTGTCAAATCATTTTGGACTTCATATTGTCATTTTGAACTGTGGTTGTTTGTAGATTGGGCAGGTACTTCTGCACAGGCCTAAGTGTCTAGGTATGTAGAAGCTGTCTATTATACCCGTAACCTTTGCAAATTACTTTAGTGATTAAAGTAATTCCTTTTATAAGACAAAAGTGAGTTAATCTAATGAAATGCAAAGGTTTTTTGCATTAGTGAATTAGATGTAATTTCAACTGTCGATCTCAAGTGATGTTGAGATCTAATCTCAATTATCAATCACTTTGGATATTAGAGTATAAGAGATTTGGTTATAACTGAAGCTTATAAAAAAGAGGATAGGCTAAGGGTGAAGACACAACAACACAATGAGCGAGCACATGACTTGAGAGGAGATCTTAGTGATTGGGTGAGCTTGTAGTAGGCGTAGGGGGGAGTGTTGAAGCAAGAAAATAGTGTGTAGGGTATGTTGCAAGTGTCTTAGAGGTGCTGAAGGACATGCAAGATCTATCAAAGGTTGGGCCAAACATTGGTACAAGGCAGATTTGACAAGTGACAACATTTAGGTAGTACATCTAAAATTTTCTAGCAATAGATTCTTGTTTGAGTTCTTGATTTGGAGATGGCTGCAACCAGTTTGAGGTTTGAGGAGACGTTGAAGGTTGCATCCAATGTTTTAAAACTCTGACTCCTACTCCGACTCGGAATTGACTCGGTCGGCTCATTTTCAATGACTCCGTTGTTGTAAAAAATACATTAAATATTTATTTTTTTATAAAAACATAATTTTAAAGATTTTCATTCATGTTTCCAAACACACAACATTAGAATATAGATAGAAGACAACATATGATCAAAGTAGGCTCATGAGTATATCCATTATATCAAAATGGCACCCAGTGCCCTGTCTAATACATACATGATGATGATATAGGGATCAAAACAAAAAACACATAACGAAGGAGGCTAGAAATGGCGTTATCCTCCAAAATAGATTGTAAGCCATCAAAGAACTAATACAAGGATCCAAGAGTGTTCCTCACTCCAAGAAAGTCCCAAAGTGCATGTGTACATCTTCAAAAGGTGCATCCTCCACCATGATGTCATCTAGGAGAGACCTTATGTCACCCTTTTCAAGCATGTGAATGACATGGCACCCCTAAGGGTAAGCATTGACATCAAAGAGGGATGTGCTAGCCCTCCTAAGTCATCTCAATGATAGCCATCCTCATCTGTGCTTTGGAAGAAGGCACCATCCACCAAAATAGGGTCAAGGACAACCAGGGGGCATCTTTAGTCCATTTGGGCATATCATTAAATAGTCGAACGTCCAAGCTTTTAAGTTTAGTGTTTTAGCATTTGGAGGCTCATCAAGGGGTGTAGCATCACGTGGAATCAACTCAAGGCTCAATGCTCATCTTTGGAGGGCCAAGGTTGTGGCCACAAAGTTAGGTTTACTTTAAGAAAGGGGCAAAGAACCTATTGGAAGGTTTTGAAGAAGAATGAAGCTATCCCTTAAGGAATCTCCACTACATATGTGATACCACCTAAACAAACCTCTCAAGATCAAGTGAGATAAACGTAGTATCATCATGAAAACCTTGGAGTCCCCCAAAAGCAAATTAAAAAAAAAAATCGTTCTTTTTCAATTCACGGGCCGCTGTCATCCAACACGGCCGAGCTGGCCGGGTTATTACCGAGTCGGTCGAGTTGCTTGGCCGGCTCGGTAATAACTCGGCTAGCCGAACCGGTTCATTGGCTGAGTCAACCCGCTGAGGCCTTGACTCGGACCAACTCGGCTGAATCAGTTCTGAGCTGGCCGAATCTTAAAACACTGGTTGCATCAAACTTCACCTCGTGGAAGCTGAAATTCGAATGCTACATTAGTGGGAGAATAGTTTATGGGAATTTGCTAGTAGCACGCTCACCCTTGTTACAATTGTTGCTCAACAGGTCATGTATAATTAGAAGGGTGTGAAAGCCATGAGAATCATCTTAGATGCAATGAAGGATCATGTGATTCCTTGCCTATTTGAGAAGAAGACAACAAGGGAGATGTGGGAGGATTTGACAAAGTTTTATCAGAGTGATAGTGCCAATAGGAATATGGTGTGAGAGGGAAGCTCATGAACACCAAGATGAATGGATCAGATGCCGTGACTAGTTATCTCACCATGCTTAGTTAGGTATGTAATGAGTTGGTAGTAGTTGGGGAAATTAGGGCATTGTTGCATGGGAAGCATTTCCCAAGTTTGATAGGCTATGTGATGATTTCATGCAGGAGGAGGAGATTCAAGGGGAATCTTTAATAGGGCAATGAAAGTGTGGTGATGAGAAACCTCGCCCTTGCCAGCTAGGGTGGAGGGATGACTTCATAGTTTGGAAGGAGGATGATCTGAGCAAAATAAAGTGTTTTGTGTACCACAAGAATGGGCACTATGCTTCACAATGTCTTTAACGACAGGGGGGTAAGAAAAGGTCACAATAGGTAGCGACATCTGTAGATACTTAGGTTAGTGGGTTTGTTGCAAAATTAGAAGAGTTCTTGTTGGTATGTTTCCTTTCTAGCACAATTTCCAAGGGTGGCTAGTTTATGGACAATCATGCTTCTTGTCACTTGACAAGATCACTTGAGGTATTCACCAGTTTTTTGGGGAAGGACTTACATCGACATTTGGAACTCGACAATAATGTGAAGTAGGATATAAAGGGAGTTTGAACCTTTTGTTTCAACGAAAGTTAGGGGGTTGTTTGGAGGTGAAGGATGTTTATGTTCCTGGGTTAGCGAAGAATTCAGTCTTAGGCTCAACAATGGAGGACAAGGGTTATGTCCTCTATTTTTAGGATGGACAGGTTCTTGTTTAAGGGTCTAGCATCGGCTTGAGACAAGTGATTGGAGGTAGAGAGGGTAAACTGTATATGTTGAAGGATCAAGGTATACGAGTCTCAGTTCATGACAATGACAACTTGTGTAACCTTTGGCATGGAAGGATGGGTCACATCATAAATCATTGCCCGTAATGAGGGAGATTGCCACTGTTCTTTTAGAGTTCAACATTAAGCATTAGGGAGTGTGCAAGGGATGTTCACTCAGCTAGTGTGCCAAGGCTACTTTTCCAAGCAACAAGAGTAGGTCAAAAAGGATCTTAGATCTAGTACATAGAAATGTGTGTGGTTTGATGTTAGTAGCATTGGTGAAGGGTTCCAATTCCTATGTGACATTCATCAATCATTTCTCGGATCTACTCCATGGGGACTAAGGATGATGTCTTTAGTCGATTCTTGGAGTTTAAGGCTCTTGTTGAAAATTAGACAAGGAAAATTAGAGTCGTGGGGTTGGATAATGGGGGAGCTGATAGTACCTTTCAACCCGTAGGAGAATGGGTTTTTTGAGAGCAAGAATTGGGCCACAATTGTAGTTACTGAGGCGATGATTCATGGCAAGGATTTGCCCATGAAGGCATGCAATATGACAATGTGTGCAAAACATGATCCTCATAAGGTCTTGGGGGACTCTAGAGGAGAGGATTTCTTTGGAGTGAAGGCAAAGAGGGGCCACTCTCGCTTTTTCAATTGCGCATTATATGTCCATATCCCAATAGAGAAGAGGACAAAGCCGAAGCTCTCAATAGAGAAAAACATTTTTGTGGTGTGTAGCAAGACTTCAAAGGCATACATGATTTTCAATCAAGGGCAGAGGAAGGCCATAGTGAGTAGGGTTGTTAGGTTTGAGTAAAGCTTGGAATCTAAGAAGTCTTGTGAGATGCCACCAACAGTGACAAAAGACAAGGAGTAGGAGGAATTGAATGTAGAGAAACATACAGAGACTTCTAGTGCGGGTAGTCAACCTTCAACTGGGGAGGACTTAGTAGCTCATTCCATTTTTGTCAGGAGACACAAATGGTTAGAGCGGACATTGAGCGATTTTTAGGAGCATGTGGATGCTTCTAGGAGAATATTTATGAGAGCAAGCCTTCGAATACTTATTCATACTACATGACACTACAACCAACATACTTGAGGAGGCAGCAAACCAAGAGGTTTGGAGGAGAGGCATGGTAGTGGATGATGCATGGCACATTGTGCCAAGACTGAGGGGAAGCCAGTTCCAAGTGGCCCTTTAGGAAGTAACTTCGTCACTAAGAGGGATATATGTTTGTAGCTTGGGCGTATAAAATTCGGTTAATATCCTTAACCTTAGCAAATTACTTTAGCGATGAAAGTAATTTCTCTTACAAGACAAAAGCGAGTTAATCTAATGAAATGCAAAGGTTTTTGCATTAGTGAATTAGATGTAATTTCAATTGTCGACCTCACTTTAGGGATTAGAGTTCGAGATTCCATCATAACTCAAGCTTATAAAATAAGGGCTAGGGTAAGGGAGGAGACACAACAATGAGTGAGTCCATGACTTGAGACAAGATCTCAATGATTTGGTGGAGGTGCTTCATCCAAGTGTGTCGGGTCCAAAGAAGCTCAAAGGTGCAGTGGAAATCCACATCAGCAAAGACAGATCAGGGTATAAATCTAGGGCTTTATTAGATTCATGTTAATTGTTGTTTGTATTTTATACAGTTTGGACCATTTTTCCAATTGGGGGAGGGGGTGGGGGGCAGCATATTGTCTTGATCATTTAATGAAAAACTGATTTGATTGGTCAAAAAATTTATTTATAATGTGCATGTGTGAGATTGGTTGTTTTACTTGCTTCAGTAAATAATCTATCTTAAGATCCATGTCATGCTTTTATTCAATAGATCTGAAATAAATCTGCTAGGCTTGACATGTTGTGGATATCCCTTTTCGTGTTGAGAGGGGCGCTACTCAATATAGGGAAAATGTTGTAGTGAAGCCTTAGATCAAAAAGTAATAATAAGAAAGTCTAATGTTGCTTCAATTAAAAGAAATAATACAAGTAAAAGTCCAATGTTGGTTCAATTAAAAGTGAAAGTAATCATAATAATAATAATGTTAATGTTAAATTGCAGTTTGTTTTTTATTAATGAAATTACAAAGAAATTCTTTGGAAAATATGCATATGTCATAATATGCATATCATATTAAAAGGAATTTCAATAATGATGATTCATATTTGTAACGATGGTATTTGAGAGCGTCATGTTTAAATTTAGGTAATAACCATCTAAAGACTATATACATAATCTATGCAATGCATATTACATTAAAAGATTGAAATAATTTTTTATAAAACAGATCAAAGAAAATTACCAAACATATATCTATGCAGCTATATGAATGATGAGAGGCTTGATATAAATTTAGAAGTAAGAATACTTTGTATGTAGAGATATGAACTTTATATAATACATATAAATAGTAGTTGTAATTTATACATCCATCTTACAATATAAGTTCACATCGTAATTTTCATTAAATAATAGTGAAAATTACATACTGTAGATGCTGCATAGCATACCAACATGTGACTGTTGATAAAAAAACAATCGTCTGAACATCTGTAAACTGTCCTTTAATAAAATTATACATAATAGAATAAAAAAACATATAGATAAATCCTATCCATGATAAAATCATCTGTCCTGATATAATTGCTGCCTGTCCTCATGAGCTAAAAATGGATAAACCAGGTGTACAAACATGGTGTCATAATATAAAGTCACTCAGGAGCTGTCATATCGTGTGATGTCTGAGAAAACGTTCGATGATAGTATTAATAATGTTCGTGCCCATTCTGTTCTGTCACATGCTATATACCATATGCCTGCTGCTTGCGCTCTTTGGGTTACCTGTACGAAAGTGTGTTTCTTTCACTGTAAATATGATGACAAGTAATATAATCAAAATGTGTTTATAACATCATAACATCATAACCTTATCAAATATGTTTCCGAGTGTGTGTGTGTGTGACATGTAGAATGCTGATTAAAACGGTCAACTGCCACCTTTGCTTTGGCAACCTTTATCAATAGAGAAAAGAAGTAACTTAAGGCTGAATAATTCTGCAAAATTGTTTGTTCCAGGTCCCAATCCAAACTTCAATACATGAGTTAAAATAATGATGATTCATGTTTGTAACCATGATATTGCAAAAAGTTATGTTTAAATTTAGTTAATAAGTGTATAAAAACATAATCCTTATAATAAACTATATTTCTAAGCTTTATATATATTTAATTTATGCTTATGTCTATCACAATGGTATGCTCTATGCCTTAGATCAATTTTACTTCAATTACTCTATAAGCTCAATATCAATATCCAGATTAGCAATCACATCAACATGATAGTAAAATGCAGAGCGAACATAAAAATAAACATAAACATTAGAGGAGAAGCCAAGACAAGAGGACACAAGATGTGTCACTAGCCAGCGACAAACCCCAATGTGGGGAAACCCTTGATCAATTCTTCTTATATTCTTCAATAATTCAGTAGAGAGAGAGATAGAGTGCAATGATTTAAAGTCAATACTGACTTGCCAAATAGGAGATCTGACATCAAAGTTCTTAACCATGAAGATGACTCAATGAAACTGCAATTCTGAGTACTGGTTGGGGCACAAACACAGAAATATGTCAACCCTAAAATTGCTCCAACAGTCACTTAGCTCCTTCCTTCGCTGATCTATATGGCACCCTGTTTCAGCTTGTTATGGACAGCAGTCCCAACAAAACTCCCCTACAGGCCTGCGGCCAAGTCTGCACACAATGAATAGGGCTACAACATCTTTACACAGGAAAGACAGTCCTCAAAAATTCATGCACAGGTATCCAGATTCTCCTCAAAACATTCGGCCTCCCTTTCTTTTCAAATCGGACCCAAAACAGAGATAATTATCACCTTAAATCGTACCCAGATCTGCCTTTAGGCTTGCGGCCTATAACAAAGATACACCTCACCAAAAAGCACAGAGAACCATCCAACAAGCATTCCTCACTGCGGCTCTATTCAACAGGAAATCTGTACCCAAAATCAAGAGGTACGCTGCCCAGACAGACCTCCTATCCACCATGCATGATGCCACAGACATGCGGCTCTCTCCCAAGAAAACCGAACCCTAAACAGAGATGGGTCTTATCATAAACTCGACCCTTGCCACTTGCATCCTGCCTCAGACACTCTCCTATTTCAGAAGAGAGGATGAGCACTTGGATGATTCAAATGAGGGAGAAAGGACCTCTATATATACGAATCGGTGGGGGCTCAAGAGACGTGACTATTGGATTAGGTGAGCTGACATATAGAAGAGGCCGACCTTGATAATTTGTCCATAATCTAAATATGTTCATAACTTCATTTGTACATGTAGAATTCGAATGATCTTTAGATCAATCCTACCCATGTCGAAGAGAGAAATCCAAGAAAAATATCAGCTGTCATAAATAAGATGACCCATGTGGAGTTTGGCCCTAGTTGCCAATATTAACAGATATTGTGCATCCAAGCTATTAACCATAATTTGGATATAATTAGATTAATTTAGCTGTTGAATTGTAATATCGACCTCAGCATGTGTGCACAAGGGTTCATGCTGAAATAATCACAGTGCCCCTCCAAATAGTTTCTAAATGACAATGAACTTGTTTGCGAATGAAGAGTTCACACAAATAAAATGTTCTAGCAAAACCCCATGGTGTTAACAACAAAACTTGAAGTCAACTTAAGTGCGGCATCACCAAGGGATTATTACATAAAAATTCATTATCCAACTTTCAGAAAATATTAGATTACATCGCTGCGGTGCATACTCATCGGAAAAGGGTTGGATCAGAGGGGTTTGTGAAAGGATGGAAGGAGTTCGGAATTAGTAAATCGAAGGGTGCATGTACACCTTCCCCCTGTGATTTTAGGAAAGAACATCAATGAGGGTACTAAAATCATGAAACACATCCAAATCTGCGTGATGCATTGCAAATCTTACATCATAAAATTAAATTACCTAGGGAAATCCCACAAAGACAACATCATAAGAAAAAAGGATATAAAGAAATACAAACCCCTTTCAATCAGCAAATGTTCCCCATCATACACCCTATACGTGAGGATCTTCAAGAAAACCCCATCCTAGAGACACCAACATCCTATATGAACATACCAGGTCGCTGGAAACATCAGTGTTGCCATGAAACATCTACCTGCTAACATCATTATCCAACCCCTTGTGGGGCAAGAACCATCATCCATATTAAAGATAAGCATATATTTCAAACCACTATGGTAGGATAGTGTGCTCCACATCAATGAAAAGTGCAACCAAGAGGTGATCAACAAAGCAAGCACATGTGGAAAGGCTACCATGTAGCATTCACAATCATCCAGCCTTGCAGAAATGAGATTCACCAAAATCAATGATCTGTGTCAAAGGATCCAAGGCTACGAAGAAAAGGGGCTCCGTGAAGACAAATTCCCCTCAAGTCAGTCTAAAAGCTCTGGGGAACCAGCAGCAAATCTCCACAAATCTAGTGAAAATCAAAATGTGGAATGTTAGGCAATATGAGGTGTAACCACAGAGAAAATGGGGTGTGATGCTGGCACAGCCTCAGTGGATTTGTGTATATCTCAGGGATCTCAGCCTTCGATTCTATTCCTTAATTAATTGTGTTACTGTTATCTTTATCGATGGTATTTTGTTTGGGTGAGTGATGTTAAGACTTAGATTTTTCTTTGGGGCAAAGCATTAATTCAGAGATAAATATATAGTATTAATTCTATTGCAGGAGTCCAAGATTGACATGCCAGCTGGCCTTGTATCATGTTAAGTGAGCGTATCAAGGGAAGTTGGATGGAATTGACATCTAATAAGTTTGATTACATGGCCATGTATCATGTAGAATGGTCACTGATTGGGTATTAATGTGAGCCATTTTACTTGTAACACCTGTGTTGCATCATTACAAACACTGCTGACTAGTTTCAAAGATTAAATGTGCAGGAAAAGATCACAATCAAACATTCACATTTAGGCCCCCTAATAAAAAAAGTAGGTGTGTGAATTTATCTCTGCCACTAAGAAACATGCCAAAACGCATGACGTGCTAATAGAAACATGGGAGGGGCTCAGTTTTTAGTTCTGAACTTGTTAGAAATGGAATAATTACATGATAATATTTTAGGTGGATATATGAGTCTGTATAGATTCTGGAAACTATATTCAGTACTGCTAGCTCAAGTTAAGTTGTGGCTTTGTGGCTTTGAGATTGAGGAACCAGTTCAGAGAATCGATCTAATGGAGTGCCTGCTTTGTTAAGCGTGATATATCTGGACATGTCCTGTTCAAATTTTGTATATATTTGCTTGTTCTGCAGTTTAGAAGATTGAAAGTACATATTTAGGAGATAGAAATTTGTTGATATGTCTACCTTGAATGTCATCTTATGATTGGAGGAAGATGTCGAAAGTATCTGTTAGGATAGCATGTTGTTTGTTTGCAGGATATAGATGTTAGAAATAGGATGATTTTTTAGAAGTCTTGTTGTTATGAATAAAATATATTAAATATAAATAATTGTAATAATGATTAGTTAATCAATAATTAGTTAAACAAAGAGGCATGTCTAAGAAGACATGACCCCTCTTGAAAGGGTATTTACCTAGCTATATATACAAGACCCTCACTCTCAATTGTAACATATTCTTATTTATGCATTTTATATATATTTTTGTATCCTCAATGGAGATCTACATATTTCAAGTCTTTTGGAGTATTTAACTTGAAGAATGAACTTTGTTCTTTCCATTTGGTATCAGAGCAGCTTGATCCTCTGGCAGCTCCACCGCTGCACAGAGCCATGCTCTCCAATCCAGGCACTTGGCCATCAAGGTTTCGCCAACATTGTTGTTGTCAAGATTGAAGCATTTCGCTGCATTTTTGGAATTTCTACGTTGCCGAGTTCGTCAAAGGCCCTTGGCCAGTTTTTTAGAGAAGAAGAAGAAAGAAAAAAAAAGAGAGAATATATCATATAAAAAATTACCAATTATATAATATATATATATATATATATATATTAAAAAAACAATTAATTAAAGAAAAAATTAAGTTTAACAAAAGGAGAATATTCTTTAATAATAATAAATAATATACTATAAAAAAATATTGTCAAAAAATAAATAAAAAAATAAAAAATATATATTACAAAATAATAAAAATAGTCAAAATATACAAAACAGAAAAAGAAATTAAAGAAAAAAACAAGTCAAAAAAATTAAGATCCCCTGAAAAAACCATTTTACAGCAAAACGAGGATTACGAACTCACTTTATCGGTCACCCGAAATCTACGACATTTTGCCATCACCGTTGTCGTGAACTTTTCAGGGCGTAAAGGGCAGGCTCGTTAAATTTCCCAAACCTTGAAAGCTATCATGGAAAAACAAGGCGAAAAACACCTGAAGGAGGGAGAGCAGACCCTCAACCATACATTGTGTTGGTTCGTGCATCAAAACACTTGGCCAGCCATCAATCAACCGACTCCAAGGCTGCTGCAGATCAATGGAGTATCTCGAGACCTTCGATTTGAGCGTTTAATTGACTGTTTGCCATCTTTCAACTTGATAGCCTTCTATCTGCCGTCGCCCCAACCCAGAAAACCCGCATATGATCTTTCTGTTGAGGAAATTCTGATAGATAGTGTCGCTTGACGCAATCCACCGTCTGCCATCTTCCCAACCCCTGGACAACTTGCCTGCGATTTGTGTGTTGAGGAATTTTCAGCCAGCGACTTCGAATTTTTTTTTTTTTTTGGTTCTATATTTAATTTCTTTTGTTGTTATTTTAATCTTGTTATTCCCTTATCTAATTTATTTAATTTTTTTAATTTTTGACAATGCATTGATCCTCTCATTATTCGTTGTACAAGTCTTCTTGTACATCCACCATATCCCATCGAGCTGCCAATATATCACATTTTTCTATAGTATATATTCGTGGTTTATTTATTTATTTTTAATTTCACTTGTTTTTATCTTATCATATGTCAGTGCAAGCAACAGGTGATTGGAAGTTTGGGAGAGAGATCCCAATAGTCACAACCACATTTTTAGAAGAATCACAACCTTTCCTAAATCCACTTTTAATAATTACACAAGCATTTAAAAAAACCGTGGCTGTTATGTCCATACAGTGCTATCCTTGCAATTGCCTCTCAAAGGTTCGTGACCATCCATACTAGGTTAAATGAAAGTCAAGCACACTCCAACTAAATTAAATAAACAATAAACTGAAAACAAAAGTTTCAATTGAAAATAGATAAATACATATATTAGAAAAATTATTATTATATATAATTATATTAGAAAAAATTATTATACAAAGCAATAGATTAAGGGATTACTATAGAAGAGCTTGAAATTACCAAAAAAGGGGGGGGATGCTTTTAGGAACCCTAAGTCCATCTCAACAAAACAAATGGAGTCAACCATTGAAGAAAAAAAACGGAGTTTAATTCAGAAATGAAGGCCGGACGGTTCGCAGAAACTAAATATAACTATGCCTCAGTGCTATTTAGAATTAAAGGTTCTATTGCAGGAAAAGATATTATGATTTCTATCTCACTGGCTGAAGATAAAAATTATATAAAGCCTAAAATCGGAAACCAATTAGTGATTCTTGAGTCAAATATAAGTGAAAAATTAGACTGTTCTGGCAACAAAATGTATGACATAACTAATTTACAGTTAAATATTGGGGATCATACATTTGTATCGCATTTCTTAGTTCAAACCCTATGGAGCAATCAAGGTGACATTATTTTAGGTTCACCCTGGATGGAAACCATTGGTTCCTTCATCCTGAATGCGAAAAATAATTTTTTGACATTTTCTTACAAAATGAAAAAAATAACGCTACAAGATCTTACACTGAAGCTGAATTCAGAATACTAGAAGATATGCTAGATATCTCTAAAGTAATTTTTCAAGAAGGAAAAAAATTTATTACAAGATATGCAGAAAGAAATTTACCAAATCACTTCTGATCAAAATGAAGACGTCTCTCAGCTTAAAGACCATAGTGAAAAATTACTGATGCAAATTAAGAAGTTAAAGAAGGACAAGAAGTTATTATAAAACAAGGTACAACAACTTATCGAGAATGAATCATCAAATGTGGAAGTTCAAGTTGATGAAAAAACAATGAATACTGATCCAGTGAATATCACAACTCATTGAACTCAAGAAGAGGACAAACTCGCTGAAGTAAAGATGTACTCAAAAGTTGCAGTTCCAGCAACAAAAGATTAAAGTGAAGATCCAGAAATTAACCATTCAACTTCCATAGCTAAAGGAAATCAGGTACTTCAAATAAATCAAGAAATTGACACAAACAAGATAAGGGAAAATCAAATCACTAGAATTCCTTATCGACATCCAAATCACGAGAGTAGACAACGCAATCAAGCTACGTATTTAGAACAGAAACAACAAACTGAGGTTCTGAAGAATACTAATGTTAGTGCAATCCATTCATGTGATAACAATTCATCACAAGTTTCCAGTCACAGTAAGATTCCACAGAGGATTGATCTAGGATGGTCTGATCCCTTTTTAGTGCGACAGTTTTGTTTGTCACTTAGAGGATTATATCGTCTCGTATCAATGAAGATGACAGTCTCGAGACAAGAAGACACTCAAAGCAGAAAAAGAGATCAAACCTTTTAATCAATAAGCTTTGAGAGCAAAGCTTTTTTGAAGAGGAAGGCAATGTTATGAATAAAATATATTAAATATAAATAACTGTAATAAAGATTAGTTAAATTAATAATTAGTTAAATCAAGAGGCATGTCTAAGGAGACATGAACCCTCATGAAAAGGGTACTTACCTGGCTATATATACAGGACCCTCACTCTCAATTGTATATCATTTTTAATCGTACATTTTATATATATTTTTGTATCCTCAATGGAGATCTACATATTCCAGGGCTTCTGGACTATTTAACTTGATGAACAAACTTTGGTTGTTCCACTTGTGCATGTCATAGAGACATGCTTTTTGGTTTTTGGTTTACTGGACATTTTGCTGCGTTGCTTTCAGTATTGAGAGTTTCCAACTTTTTTCTAACTTTTGGTCTTTTGCAGTCTGCATCTCAGGTTCATGATCGGCAGCTAGTTGCAGGTTCTGGAGATGGGTCTGTCAGACTCTATGATATCAGAGCTAAGGAAATGTAAGATCAAAATTTGATATATAAAGTTTAGATATTCTTCGCTCAATCTGCAGTTTTTCTGTTTTTTAAACAGGGAACTGGGAACTACTGTTTTTGAATTATATTTACCAGTTGCAAAGGACCATTAATATAAGCTGATCTCAAAATGGTGTGATATGATTAAAAGTATTCTAGGTTACATTTCCATTTATTGAACTTTGAGAGTTTCCGAGTACACTGCTAGTTTTGTTAATGTTCTTTTTGTACTATGGTTGACAATTCTTTATGGGATGTTACAGGATTGTTTGTACAGCCAGGCCTCATGGTCATAGAATAGTAGGAATTGATTTTCAACCAGGCTTGGATCCAGCGAAGGTTAGAGTGTATTCTTTAACTTTTTGAGCATTCTGCTTTGATGAATAAAAACATCTCTTTAGATGTAAACTGGGAAGTGTTTGACATACAGCTATCATTTGCTTGTATGTCAATAATTTGCTTAAAATTGTTATGCATAATTGTATAAGGAACACATGATTTGCTAACCGTTCAAATTGGAATGCTAATAATGATTATTGCGAAATAGTTAACTAGGTTGGTGCCGAAAGGCAGTAAACTATTTTGAACTTTTGACCTGCACCTGTTTTTACTTTACTTGAGATATTGAAGCACGTTGTTGTAAAGACTCAGCTGAGCTTGCTACTTTAATCTTCTTTTCTTTTTGAATAGGTGACTTGTTATTCTGTTAATATTTTAATTTTATTCCACCTTGTGGATTCATTGTAACTAGTATCTATACCGATTCCTGACACTTTTTAACTATGCTCAATTCACCTGTGCAATGGGCATTGTTGCTCAAGTTTTTGGTTCTTTGATGTTTCACATTGTTACAACTTTGGTATTTTATTTATGGCTATAGGAATGCAGATGTTTTGATTATATTACTTTACACAGTGAATTTTACAGCATTTTTTGTTTTGCAGATAGTGAGTGCCTCTCAAGCCGGGGATATCCAGTTTCTAGACATAAGGAACAGCAACAGGCCTTATTTGTCCATTGATGCTCACAGGGGCTCGCTTACTGCTTTGGCTGTTCATAGACATGCTCCAGTGATTGCGAGTGGTTCTGCAAAGCAGTACATTAAGGTGTTTAGCATAACTGGTGACCAGTTAAATATGGTTCGCTATCACAACAGTTTTATGGGGCAAAGAATAGGACCTGTGAGCTGCCTATCTTTTCATCCATACAATATACAGCTTGCTGCGGGAGCAACAGATGGTTTTGTGTCCATTTACTCTGGAGAAAATTTACAGGCGTGATAGTACTGAAAAGGCAGTCTTTGTTCCCCAGCCCTGTTAAATTATCGTGGCCTGTGTAACAAGAGGGAAGTTGTAATTGTGTCTTTGGTGGTGTTGTCCTGGCTACAAAAATTCTTTACAAATAAGTTTTAGATGGGTAAGGTTCTTGTTACACAACATTGTTGACCCATCATCTTCTCTTGTCCTCTCATTGGAATAACTTCCTTCAGAGGTTTAAGAGGATTCGGCTTTTGTCAAATATGTATATTTATATTCATTGTTCTTTTGGCAAGAGGTGATTCAAGGTTGCGTGCCTCTCATGGAGCATATCTTTGTTTAGTTTGGGCCGTTTACAGAATAATGTGTGCAAAAGTGACAAAGCATGTAAATATCTCTTGTTTCATTTTGTATAACATTTCCAGCGAAGTGGTTTGCAACCTATGGTGTCATATGTTTATAGCATTTATTGTATTTAAAGTGATCAGGAATGTAGTGTCACCTCCTTTAAGTCACTGTCTCATAAAATCAGTAGGGCAATCTAGTTCTATACTGACTATGTTGTATTCTTTTCTTGAACAGGCCTGCCAAATTGTAAGAATTGAAGGGTTGTTACATTGATTTTTTGCTACGTTACGTGATTTGGACTTTCACCTCTTGAGCATGTTGATTTGGGTTTGAGTGAGTCATGGAGGTTTGGTTCACTGTTTACACAGCACGCTGGTATTATGGCTTGCTGTTGGCCGAGAAGTTTTCAGTAAAATATTCTTTGGCAAGTTCTCAGTTACTGTACTTTGAGAATTAATTCAGTATTTTTTATATGTTTTTGTGAATAAAATTCCAAGGGTTGTTTTTAATTTTTAATTTTTTCCTTTATTGGTTTAGATAGTGCATTTGTGTATTCTCTACCACAATGATTGATATGATCAGAAATAACATTAAGTGGTAAGAGGGTGTTTTGACTCATTATTTTGCAAGGTTCTGTTTGTGCATGCAAACAAATGAGTGATGATTTCTGATTCTGCAAGAGGACATTAGTACTTGCACTGCCTTGTTTTACATTTTATTTTGTTCCAATTGTTAGGGAGCCCTCCAAGATATTTTGATTTCCAGTTTTTCTGCAGCTAATGCGTACAACGTGCCACTTTACCTACCTAAGATGCTTAATGGTTTGTTAATGGCCTGTTCGGAGCTCTTGGAGCCATTACACTGGGCGTGCATAGAGGCAGAGCTCGTCCTGACTTCGACAATGATATGCCAGTTTCTGTGAAGGATGTTGTCGAACACATATAGAGGGCTGCTGTCGGATGTGAGCTTTTCTTTGAATGTTCAGAATTTGTTTTGGAGATTTTCATATGTTCATGCTGAATCTGGTGCCACTAAGTTGCATGGCATTTCAGATCAAGCTGTGCGAAATAAGCTTGTCCAGAGGAGGCGTTTGCATAGCCAGCAAGGCCAGTTGGTTGCCTTTCAGAACATGCAATAAACTTGACATTTGATACTCTTCTGGATTAATTTCCAGATTTAGCTTTTCCCAGAACACTAGGATTTTCTTATCCAATTATCCTTTCAACGCATGCTTCTGACCACTTGGGGCTGGTATTAGACATCTGAGAATAATTGTTGAAGCCTACCAGAACTACGTCGCTCTGCTGCTACGATGTTACCATCTATCTCGTAGTTTTAATTAGTGATGTCAATATACAAAGAGGAGCACGTTTTGTTGTTTTGTCGTCTTCACAATACAGACTTAATTAATATCAAGAATTAGGTAACAATGCATTTTCCAAGTCCCCATGATTTTACCGATCAATTAATGGTGTGCATGGACGCTAGCATGGTATCACGCCCTTTCATTGCATATGACCACATTAAATCTTGTCTAAAATTTTGATCTTCTACAGAGTAAGAGTAGAGAGTCAGAATGCTACAGATAGCTTAGCATCTGAAAATACCCTCGTAAAATTTTGAGCAGTAGCAGGTTAATTATAATTTCCTCTATGCCAACCAGACTAGTTTTCGGCACATAATCTGTACTGACATGTTACGATTCTCTTTGGCTTACTTATTGAGGTACTAGTCCACTTTGGTTTCCTATTATTAGGTCCCTAATTATATCTCTTGTATCGATACAGATATAGAAGAAGCAAAATATTTTTAAATATATCGGTTGATTTCTTCTTATTGTGCATTGCTATATTTTCACTAAAAATATCGAACTTCAAGAATGCTGGATGGTAGGTTTCCTTGTCCTTAATATATTCCGAAAAATCCTGAAATGCTATATAATTGCACTGTTTTGACATTTGTGCTAATTTATTTCGTGGGGATGTTTGGGTGATGAGGAACGGAAATAAATTTATCCAAATCGTGACCAGTTGTAACTTTATTTTAAAATACATGCCGTTCTTGTAGGGGTAATTTTTGCCTTGAGTTTATGCGTAAACGTTGTGCTTTTAAATGCATTCAGTTTATACGAGTAATAATGTTGAAAACGAACATTTTTACTTGTTCAAACGAGTTTGTATGAGTAATAGTGTTGAAAACAAAACAAACCATTTTTACTACTGAGACGAGATTGCAGCCGGATCCTTGATGGCTTTTGGGTTTAAATGTTACGGTTCATGTGTATTTTCTTGGTCCCACTTCTATGGTCTTCCTGTATTTTTCGAGTTCAACTTGTGTGTTGTAATGTAGATGCTCTCTCGTTCCGTGCCAGTGAGTTTTCTTGTTAATTTTCGTTTTCACAGCAAACTATGTCGCCCGATCAACAGTTATAACTGTTTTTTTGAATTCTCAAGAACAAAAAGTTGGAGGTTCATTCAGACGATAATAAAGTTTTACCCACATTCTTGCATGGCTCTCGAATTAGTTGCATCTAAAACCATACTTCTAGCAAATCATTACGTGATACGAATATAATTGAGGTTGTTTTAGGGGATAGAGACATGCTTATGTGGTTGTGGAATTGGTTAAAATCATGTTGGCAGTAAATCATGAGATGATAAGAGTTTCAAAGCGTTTTTATTATTGTATTTGGGTAAAAAATTGTATGATCAACTTTATAATGAATTCGTTGATATTAAACCTAAAGCAATAAAGTTTGTTATGGTCAAATTTAATTAAGCTGAAGTCAGAAATGGTGGTAAAACAGATCTCGGATCGGATAAATTTTAGTGTAGGCAATTAAGCATTCATATATATATATATATATATATATACATACATAAAACAGTTATATATGTATACACACAGAAAACTGTCTTGCAGATTTGAGCACAAAAAACAGGCATAGTTGAAATAAGGAGAAATCTAGTTTCTCCAATATATCACCTCTCCTATCTTTTTATTTTCCCGCTAATATTTGGTTTTGGAATTTATGTCTCTATTGTTATTGTGTAGAATTTTGGTTTTGGAATTTATGTCTCTATTGTTATTGTGTAGAATTATGGCAGGGAGAATGGTAACAGGAGTTCTTTTACTAACAGTGGTATTGTACGGCAATGATAAAGCTATCACTGTATTAATAGAAGCTAGATGCTCTTACAACCTGTGGTGTGGGTGGATGAGGTGCTATATATTTGGAAAAGAAAACTCAGAATATAAAAAATAAAGTTAGTAAAGTGATGAGGTGCTATATATTTAGAAAAGAAAACTCACAATATAAAAATTAAAGTTCGTAAAGGGATGAGGTGCTATATATTTAGAAAAGAAAACTCACAATATAAAAAATAAAGTTCGTAAAGGGATGAGGTGCTATATATTTAGAAAAGAAAACTCACAATATAAAAAATAAAGTTCGTAAAGGGAACTCACAATATAAAAAATAAAGTTCGTAAAGGGATGAGGTGTTACTGTTCATTTTTAAGTGATTAGGGTTCTGCATTTTATGGTCTTTCACTACTAAATGAATTTGAATTTGGAGTTTATATGGATCTGTGTTTATATTTAGACATCTATTTTCAAAATTTCATAATCATTAGTTCATTTTTTAAGTGATTAGGAATTTCATAATCATTAGTTCATTTTTAAAGTGATTAGGGTTCTGCATTTTAAGTGATTAGGAATTTCATAATCATTAGTTCATTTTTAAAGTGATTAGGGTTCTGCATTTTATGGTCTTTCACTACTAAATGAATTTGGAGTTTATATGGATCTGTGTTTATATTTAGACATCTATTTTCAAAATTTTATAATCATTAGAAAATGAATATTTGATTTTCTATTTAAGAGCTTTAGAAGCACCATTGACAACAAACATACTTTCACACACAATCTTTTAAAATTTGTGTTATTATTACGGAACTCTCCTAATAATAGGTTTTTAACTAATTATTTAAATTAATGATCTAATTGTAGCTAAACACGGGATGTAAATCTCGTTTGTATTTAGGGTTAATGGTATGCAAAAGTGAGTGATTGATTTTCTATTTGAAGAAGAGGTTTAGGAACATCATCGACAACAATATTTTCTGACCTACAATCTTCTTTAATTAGTGGTTTTATTATGGAATTTTACTAATAATTGATTCCTAATTAACCATTTGAATTAATGACTTAATTGTTTCGTTTCATACAAAATTCATTTGTATTCACGGGTAATGGTATATGTCCTTGTTGGTTTGTAGGGCTTCTTTTTCTTCACATTCAGATTTCAAAATTCATCTGAAATGTGTTATATATGTATATAATTTTATTGCTTGAACATAAATTGGAAACGCAATATTGATTATTAAGTGCTTGTAAGTCTATTTTTTATCATTGTCCCCTAGTAAGAACTAAAGTCTAGTTTTAGTTGGAGTTTTGGAATATAAGTGAAATCAACTCAATTCAAAGATTGAATTGGGTTGCGTTTTCAAGCAATTTCCTAATGTTGTCTAAAGTGACTAGAAAATAGAGAATTCGTGATATGCATTTAAACTCACCAAATATGGTGAAAGCATAGTTGCTTGTGAATCTCTGTTTAATTGGAAGTACTAAGTGGAGTTCCTCCTCTCATGTTGCCTTCACTTGTTTATGTTTCTTCTTAGATCTGTGACCCTTTGCACCATTGGTTCTTGGTTCATGTTTTCCAAGTACCAATGAACTTTGCTTGCCTTTATCCCTTCCCAAGTGGCAGGCACTTAGATCATGTTGTCATTGACCTTGCATGTTTGACAGACTCTGTAATATGAGGGCATTGACTTTTGTGTGCTTCTCTTGAGCTATGCCGTTTTTTTGATTGTCACCCTTGAATCTTCTTAGCATGGCTCTTATACTTCTAATGGGTTTCATTCAATCAAGGGAGTCTTCCTCCATCCACTTGCCAATTGATTCTTCCTCCAAACAATGGGAATTTATTAGTGTTGTCTTGCACCACTCTGCTGCGTAATCTTTAATCCTTTGTTGCTTTCTAATACTTTCTGTGATTTTACATGTACATAATCATTAGCCCATTAAAATATAATAAAACATTTTCATTACTAGCTTGGAAAATTTGCGATAAGCTTATGGCTTCGAGGCTATCTAAAACACTAGATTTCAAGTTAGTATGCAATTCATAGTCGAAATGATATAAAACACACATTGCACACACCAAACAAGCATCCTCTGATGACTTCACTCTGTAATATGGTTCCAAATATAATTATTAATGAGTCCATATAGGTTAAATGTTGAACCATGCTTTGATACCACTCTATAATGCTCCTTACCACTCATTTGGACTTTCACTGATACTAGTGGGAGGTGTTACTTTCAACTAACCTAACCTTCATGGTCTTATGTAAATGGGTTTAGAAATTTCCTTCTAAAGTTCGTAGAATTAACTTTGGACAACACCATTGCGTTTAATTTGATGAGAACCTTTTAAAAATATATGTTCATTTGGAATTCAAATCTTAACCCCCTGTCATATCAATAAGGAACTACCATGTGGCACAATCATCTCTCATGATGTTCAATGTGGTACTCGTCACATCACAGCTCCATAGCACTACCGTGCCCTTTCTACACACCCTTTTCTAAGAGCATTTCACTCCTAGACTTGTGTGACATGACATAATCTTTATGGTCAAGTGATAGGGGCATTTCTTGTCTCACACCCTATGTTAGTTTGCAACCCTTCCTCTCTTGGGTATGTGGATTCGACCCTTGTAGTGTGAAAAACACTTCTATGCTAAATGACGAGGACGATTCTTCATTTCATGTTCATTAGTCCACACCTTGCTTATAAGAAGCAACACAAAACTTCTTCGGGGACCCGCGCTCTATGGTGATGTAGCTCCAAGGCATGTCAACAAGGCACGTCAACTTCCTCTTCCATGCCATGTAGTGCCCTTATCTTAGGTGACACCACTAATCATCTGCAAGTGTCCCCTAGGTGCGGTGTTAGTTTAGGGGACACATCGTCGCAACCTCCAACTTGATGACATCACGATGGCGTCTTAGTGACATCACCTTGCCATATCTTGTACCTATGTGACATCCATTCAACGTCCCTTGGCCTATGTGTCTCTTGCCAACTCAACCTAGTTGAGTGTCAAGCACACAAGTCGACGGTTGGCGTGCGATGAGTTGAGTGGGTGCGCTCTTAGTTAAACACGACGAGCCGGGCGTGCAACGAGTTAGTGAGTGGGGGAGTCAGTTGCGATGACGGGACAAGTTGGAGAAGTGCGACAAGTTGGGGCGGTCGGTTAAAGGCACCCAGGGCACGAGTGCGATGAGCTAACTGAGGGTCGAAAAATCAAAATTCGGCTAAGTTTGCAGACTTGGCAAAGACGAACTTATATCGCACATGTGGACCCGACGGGGCGGCGACATGGGTGAGCCGACGTGAGTTGGGGGTGCGTTTGGCTTGGGTAGGCCGACCCATGACTTAACCATGGAGAAACATATCTATGGGCAGACTGTTGGAAATATTGCCGGGGGGGGGCCGTTTGAATCAATATTACTTTTGTTGTTGTTCTTGTTATAAATGCTTTTATTAACAAATAGATAGCTAGAATAAATGCTTTTATTAACACAAAACAATGCAATGAAATAAATACAATATAAGTACATATTTGGTTGTGATTAGTTGCCAAGCTCCAACTTGGACTTCAAAGTGAGGCTCCAACCTCTAAAGCACCAACTTTGTTTTGCAATGGTTTTGTACTTAGGAGCACCAACTCCCAAGGATTTCAATCCTGTTCAATTCTGAGGCTCCAACCCAACCCTGGTATAAACTGTTACACTGCTGATCTTTGTTCTGCTGAGGTTCTCCTTCACTCCTATTCTCTTGCCTTTGCTACTTCTACTGCCTCTACTGCCTCTCACTTTGGTTATTCACAACAACAACACCTCCTTGTTCTCGGTTTTTTTGTTTTATTCATTCCCTATGCCTTTGTCTCATCGTTTCTGCTTACCATCGCCCCTTTGTCTTCCTCTTCAGTCGTTGTGGCTTCCTCTACGCTGTGCAAGTTCACTTCTCTGAGGGCATGTAGATTCATTAGAGAGGTCCAAAAATCCACAGAGAACACATCTTCCCGGTTACAACTGTAACAACGCTCCTTTGATAATGATTGCAGGCATGCACAAAGTTTTTTTTTTTGGTTTAACGGAGGCGTTATGCTCGCAATCTCCATCGCCCTGATACACCCCATTTAACAGATGTTCAACGTCTTGAATCATCGGTCCAGTTATCATAGGCCTTATGCATTAAAAATCCCGCGCAAGCCAAAAAACTCGATTACACAAGAATCCTGAGCGAAACAGTGGAAAAAGACTAAAGGGCGGACTTCAGGGTGTATTACACCCGCATCTATTTCTGCATCGGGTTTGCGCTTAAATCGCAATCGGCCATTCGTGACTCCCAGGGGTCCTTATATATCGGACCCATGACTCCGTTGGCCTCCGCCGATGGCTGACGGTTGATCCACCACTGGACGCGATATTACATTGAGTCAGTTGTGATATTCCATTGGGTCTGCGTATATATATATATATATATATATATCTATATATGTATGTATGTATGTATGTATGTATGTATGTATGTATGTATCGTTATTGACAATCACAAAGAAAAGACCGCTTAACACTTTATTACCTCTGCTACACTGTTGATGCGATAATCGCTATTGGTGATCACAATGGTCCACTTGACACTCGGTAATGCCGCTCCCGTAATGCCAATGCGATATAATATTATGTACCGGACCAGATACAACTCAACGATCCTGTTCATAAAATTTCAGGTCCGCTTTCCGCCTCCGATAGTGTATTTGCCTATGTATATGCCTTGGCCTCTGTTTGCGCCTCCGATAGTGTTAAACACATATATGCATGGTTTTTGCTGCCAATGGGTAAATACATGAGTTTGAGGCATATTGTCGCTCCTGATAGTGTAATGTGCCATAGATGCATAGTTTCCCCGCCGATAGTGTTAAGGTTATATATGTGGACTTCCTCTTTAACGATAGTGTTAAGGCATACATACAAGCTCTCTGATGGCTCTGTTTCTCTGTTTCTTTCGTTTGCTCTGGTGCTCTTTTCTTTGACATATATATATATATATATATTATATATATATATATATAATATATATATATATATATGACATATACATATGTGGCTTTGTCTGCGCCTCTTGGCTCTTTCTATAGCTTTGTTTGCTCCTTGAATATTGCCATAATGACAATCTGTGTCCAACAATCTCCCCCTTTGCTATTGATGGCAATATTCTTCTGCTCTCCCCCTTTAACATCAATGGAAAAGGAATGCATACGGACTCCCCCTATCAAACTGCTTTCTCTGTCCTGCTACATTTTTATGAATGGATTTGAGTGATGATAAAGAGATAACCCCCATCTTTGGACGTAGATGTTCGAATGCTTCTTGAGGAAGAGGTTTTGTGAAAATATCAGCTTTCTGCGCCTTAGTACTCCAGGATGATGTTTTGTTCAGCTACTTGCTCACAGAGGAAATGATGCTTGATTGGTATGTGTTTGGTCCTTGAGTGCATTACTGGATTTTTGCTGAGATTGATAGCACTTGTGTTGTCATAATAGATGGTAATCGATTGATTTGTACACATGTTGACATCTTTTAGAGCTTCCTTCATCCATAGTATTTGAGTACAATAGTCTACTGCAGCAATATACTCAGCTTCCGCTGTGGATAATGATATAGATGACTGTTTTTTGTTGAGCCAGGATACTAAACAGTCTCCTAGGAAGAACACTCCACTAGTACTTTCCAATCATCTATACTTCCAGTCCAATCAGCGTTGGTGTATGCAGTTACAGTCAGTGTTGAGCTCTTTGGGTACCAAAGATCGAAATGAGAAGTTCCTTTCAAATATCTGAGAATTCTTTTTACAGCTAATAAATGGGATTGCTTTGGAGCAGATTGAAATCTTGTCACCATTCCTACTGCTTGCATTATGTCTGGTCTTGTAGCTGTTAAGTATAGAAGGGCTCCTCATTGACCTGTAATGAGTTGCATCTGCTAGAGGGGAGTCATCATCTTTGCTCAATTTGCAGCTTGTGGTGATAGGTGTGCTCATGGGTGCACAGTCCTCCATTCCATATTTTTTGAGCATGTCTTTTAGATATTTGGTTTGAGATATATACAATCCTGCTCTAGTTTGAGATACTTGAAGTCCACAGAAGTGAGACAACTCTCCTATCATTGACATCTCAAACTCTTTTGACATGTTTTGAGAAAATTCATGGCTAATTTCATCATTATTACTAGCAAAAATTAGATCATTGACATAAACAAGAGTAACAAGTAACTTACCTTCATTTTTTTTTTTAATGTATTGATTACTTCCAACTACTCCCTTTTTGAAGCCTTCTTGTTGTAGATAGTGATCTAATCTTGCATACCAAGCTCTAGGAGCTTGTTTCAACCCATATAAACCTTTTTCAACTTACAAACTAAGTCCTTTCCTGCTGTTAGATCAAACCCTTCTAGCTACTCCATGTAGACTTCTTCTTTGAGTTCCCCATTTAGAAATGTTGATTTCAGGTCCATTTGATAGATTTTGAATTTTTTTGAGCAAGCAAAAGCCAAGAACATCCTGATAGCTTCCATACGGGCTACTAGTGCAAATGTTTCTTGAAAGCAATTCCTTCAATTTGTGAATAGCCTTTGCAGACAAGCCTTGCCTTGTTTCTGATAACCTGTTCTTCCTCGTTCATTTTATTTTTGAACACCCATTTGGTTCCTATTATGTTTTTTTTCCTTTGGATGAGGTATTAGCTCCCATGTATTGTTCTTCTCAATATGGGACATTTCTTCTTCCATGGCTTTTACCTAATGAGGATCCTTACTTGCTTCTGCAAATGTTTCTGGTTCTGTCATAGATAGAAGAGAAATAACATTTCTCTTTGGTGTAATGGTCACCCTTCTTCGGCTTTGCATTCCTTCATCTCTATTGCCAATAATCTACTCTTCTGGATGATATTTCTGGATAAACTTCATCTTTGAAGGGGTATGAGGTGGTTCTTTCTCCTCTTCTTCTTCTTCTTCTTCTTCAGGATCTTCTTCTTTAGGTTGTCCTTCTTCAATGAAAATATCATCTTCATATTCTTCATTTTCTTTTTCTGGAAGTCCTTCATCAACCTTTACATCAATGCTTTTCACTATTTTCTTCAGTGGAAAATTGTAGCACTTGTAAGCCTTGCTCCATGTAGAGTATCTAAGAAATATCCCTTCATCAACCCGAGAATCAAACTTTCCTGGTGAGCCATCATTGATTTTTATGAAGCACTTGCTTCCAAAGATCTTGAAGTACTTTACTGAAGCTGGTCTTCCTTTCCATAACCCATAAGGTGTTTTTTCACAATTTGGGCTCAATTGAGTTCGATTTAATGTATAGACCACTGTCCCTACTGCTTCTCTCTAGAATCTTTGTTGCAATTTTGTTGCTAGTAACATTGTTCTTGCCATTTCTTGCACTGTTCGGTTTCTTCTTTCACTACCCCATTTTGCTGAGGTGTTCTGGCAACAGAGAATTCCCTTTTAATTCCATGAATATTACAGAACTTACTAAATTCGTTTGATGTGAATTGTCCACCTCTGTTTGTTTTGAGGCACTTAATTTTTGAATATTTTTCATTTTTTACAAGGGCTTTTAGATTCTTAAAACATTCAAAAGTTTAAGATTTATACTTTATGAGATATATCCACATCATTCTAGTATAGTCATCAACAAATAACACAAAGTACCTTTCTCCTTGGAGTGCCTGATTTCTAGTTGGTCCACATAGATCAGCGTGGATGATCTCCAAGGGCTTTGATGTAGATAGCTCTTTTGTCTTGTGGCTGGTTTTGGTTTGCTTTCCATGTTGACATGGACCACATACTCCTTGATTTGGTTTGAACAGCTTTGGGATGTCTTGTATTGCTTTAATCTTACTGATATTGACCAGATTTTCGAAGCTTGTATGTCCAAGTCGCTTGTGCCATAGCCAACTTTCATCTGTCTGACTCAGGTAGCATTTATTTCCCTAAATCTTGTTCAGAATGTAAATGTTGTCTGGTGTTCTAAGCCCTTTCGCCACAAGTTCCCTTGAGGAAGAGTTCCTTATTTCACAGTCTTTGATGCTGAAAACAACCTTACGTCTTTGATCATAGATTTGGCTGATACTCAGGAGATTGTGTTTGAGCCCATCTACTAGCAGAGCATCTGGAGCTTTTCCTTTTTCGTTGATCAAAGTAACAGTGCATTTTCCCGCAATTCTGGTAGATCCACTTCCAAAAGACACATTTCCATCCTTTTTGCTTAATTAGATTAGACAAACTTCCTTTTGTCTCCTGTCATGTGTCTGGAACACTCGCTATCCACAAACCAATGATTTCCATTATTTTGAGCATAAAGAGCCAAGCCGCATTTATACATGTTGGAATTCTTACTATTCGTCTTTCTTCCTTTAAGTGGGCAGTGTTGTTCATAGTGTCCATTATTGTCGCAGAATGAGCAAATCAGATCGAATTTGGTCAAGGGATCAAATGAATTGAAAGTTTTGATTTGTCCCTGCCTTTTGGGGGTATATGAATTGATTATTTAGTCCTTTAGCTTAGGCATTTCACTTCTACGAGCCATGCAATCTCTGGCTTGATGACATAAATTTTTATAGTGAAAACAATGTCAAAGAAAGATGGTTTTGTACCTGTTGAAGTAGCCACAATTTGAGTTGATTTCCTTTCAGGGAATTACTCCTGTCTCATTTTTTGGATTTGAGATGGGCTCTTGGTGGAGTACAGGTTTGTATTTGTTGTAGTATCCATGATTTGACTCCACATTCTTCTCTGGAGTAATTCTCTCTTCATTCTTCGGATCTGGGATGGGATTTTGATAACATACTTTATCTTTTTTTGGATTGTAGGAAAGTGCATCGTTATAGCTTTTCGCACTATTCTTAGTGCTTGAGGATTCTCCTTTGAAACCAGTTTTTGACTTTTTAGAATAGTCTCAAGTATTTGATAGCTTTTACAACCCTTTTTAATTTGCTCCAACTCCTTTCTCAGAGACTTACTATTTCGACGTCACTTTTTTCACATGTCTCTTCTTTTTCTTTTAGCTTTGCTTCCAAGAGATCTTCTCTCCTTCTTGGTTCCTCGTTTTCCACTTTGAGAGAGATGATTTTATTTCGTAGTTTTTCATTTTCTTTAATGGCACTAATTAATAGTTCATCTACATTTCCTTCCAGCCCCAAGTCATCATCATTTGTGAATGCTGTGAATAATGTTTCTTGTCTTTCATCATGGTCACTTTCCTCATCTGTTTTTTTTTTATGACCATAAACTAATCCTCATCAGACTCATCTTGCTTAGAGAAGAAGTTCCTCTTATTGAACCCTTTCTTTTTGTGTGTCATTCTTTTAGAATTTCCTTCATCATCACTATCATGTTTATGAGGACATTTTGCTTTATAATGACCTATTTTTCCACACTTATAATAGATAAGAGGGTACTTGCCTTTAATCTTAGATCCTTTCTTTAGCTTTCGTACAAATTGAGCCAGTTCAGATTCCACATCAGACTCATCACTACAGTCATTCCTTTCTATGTCAATGCTGCATCTTTGGAGCTTGGGCCACCTTTCTTCATCTCATAGGCAGTGAGGATTCCATGGAGTTCATCCATCTTGAGGGTATCTAGATCCTTTTATTCTTCTATGACGCTTATTTTGGAGTCAAATATGTCTGGAAGAGATCTTAATACTTTCTGAACAATGGTACTTTCTTCAATTTTTTTGTCCAATCCTTTATGGGGGTTGACCAATTCAGTTACTCAAAGGAGGTATGCTGCAATATCTTCTTCATTTTCCATCCTCAGGCTTTCAAATTGTCTTCTATGAGTTTGAAGTTTTGCTTTCTTGACTTTTGAGTCTCCATCGTATAAGCCAACTAGCTTGTCCCACATTTCTTTGGCAGAGTCACAGTTCATGACTTTTGTGGACTTGGAATCAGTGATTCCACTAGTGATGGAATTTAAGGCCTTTGCATTTGAAATGTAGGCTTTCCTCTCATCTTGATCTGTTGGAAGAGTGGTAGGCATATGATACTCATTTTGAACAAAATTTCAGACTTTAGGTCCAAGGGACATTAAGTAGTAGGTCATTCTCTTTTTCCATAAGCCAAAGTTAGTGCCATCGAACAAAGGAGGTCTTCCTGATGCTTCGTGATTTCTCATCATGGCCGCAGATCCTTCTTCAAGCTGTTAGGCTAGAATGAAGAAGCTTGCTTTAATACCAATTGTTGGAAATACTGGGGGGGGTGAATAAGTATTACTTTTTGTTGTTCTTGTTGTTACCAAAAGCACACACACACATGTATATATGAAACACAGAAATAGATAGCTGGAATAAATGCTTTTATTAACACAAAACAATGCAATGAAATAAATATAATATAAGTGTATATTTGGTTGTGATTAGTTGCCAAGCTCAAACTTGGACTTCAGTGAGGTTCCAATCTCCAGAGCACCAACTCTGTTTTGCAATGGTTCTGCACTTAGGAGCACCAACTCCCAAGGATTTCAATCCTGTTCAGTTCTGAGGCTCCAACCCAACCCTGGTATAAACTGTTATGTCGCTGATCTCTATTCTGCTGAGGTTCTCGTTCACTCCTATTCTCCTGCCTCTGCTGCCTCTCACTCTGGTTTTTCACAACAACAACACCTCCCTGTTCTCTGTTTTTCTGTTTTACTCATTCCCCATGCCTCTGTCTCATCGTTTCCACTTACCACCGCCTCTTTGTCTTCCTCCTTAGTCGTTGTGGCTTCTTCTAAGCTGTGCAAGTTCACCGACTCTCTAAGGACACATAGATTCATTAGGGAGGTCCAAAAACCCATGGAGAACACATCTTCCCGGTTACAATTGTAACAACGCTCCTTTGACAATGATTGCAGGCATGAACCTAGTTTTTTTTTTTTGGTTTAACGAAGGCGTTATGCCCCAATCACAATCTCCATTGTCCTAATACACCCCATTTAACAGATGTTCAACGTCCTGAATCATCGGTCCAATTATCATAGGCCTTTCGACCTAAAAACCCCGTGCAAGCCAAAAAACTCAATTACACAGGAACTGCAGGCGAAATAGTCGAAAAAGACTAAAGGGCGGACTTCAGGGTGTATTACACCCGCATCTATTTTTGCATTGGGTTCGCGCTTAAATCACAATAGGCAATTCATGACTCCCGAGGATACTTTATATATTGGACCCATGACTCCGTCGATGGCCAACGACCGATCCACCACTGGATGTGATATTACATTGAGTCAGTTGTGATATTCCATCGGGTCCACGTACATATATGTATGTATGTATCGCTATCAGCGATCGCAAAGAAAAAACTGCTTACCATTGTAATACTTTCGCTCGACTGCCGATGCGATAATCGCTATCGGCGATCGCAATGCTCTACTTGACACTCGATAATGCCGCTCCCGTAGTGTCGATGCGATATAATATTATGTACTGAACCTGATACAACTCAACGCTTCCGTTCATAAAATTTCAGGTCCGCTTTTCGCCTCCGATAGTGTATTTGCCTATGTACATGCCTTGGCCTCTGATAATGTTAAACACATATATGCATGGTTTTTGCTGCTGATGGGTAAATACATGAGTTTGAGGCATATCACCGCTCCCGATAGTGTAATGTGCCATAGATGCATTGTTTGCCCGCCGATAGTGTTAAGCCTATATATGTGGGCTTTCTCTCTGCCGATAGTGTTAAAGCATGCATACAAGCTCTCTGATGGCTTTGTTTCTCTGTTTCCTTCATTTTCTCCATGTGCTCCTATTCTTTGACATATATGTATGACATATACATATGTGGCTCTGTCTGCTCTTCTTGGCTCCTCCGATAGCTTTGTTTGCTTCTCGAATATTGCCATAATGACAATTTGTGTCCAACAACGATGGAGGAAGAAATCATAAGTTTGGAGTTGTAACATTCAAGGGAGAGCAAGGAGTGGGTGAACTGAGTTAGGGCGAGGTGCGGGCGGCTCTAGACCGAAGCACCATGCCGGAAAAAAAACTAAACACAGAAATTCGGGTTCAGTGGGTGACCCTGCGTAGGCACGCTGTGGCGGGTGACCCTGCGTAAGTGAGCTACGATGGGCGAATCGCCTGGTGCGTCGCTACACGATGGGCAAGCTGGGCTGAACGACTGTTATGAATGGGTTCTTGAACGACTGTTCTGAACGGGTTCTTGAAGGACTGTTTTGAACGGGTTCCTGAACGAGTGTCTGAATGAGTTCCTGAACGAGGTCCTGAACCACTGTTTTGAACGGGTTTCTGAACAAGTTTCTAAATGGGTTCTTAAACGAGGTCTTGAACAACTGTTATGAACGACCGGGTGAGCAAATGTTTTGAAGGAGTTTTGCTAAACGGTACGATTAGCGGTAGAACTGGTGGGCGCTCTTGAATAGTTGTTTGGGCAACGCTGCACGGTGCAGGCCGAGTTGCACAGTTCGACAGAAATTGTTGAAGAGAAGTTGTGGTTCTCTCACAAAGACTATAATTGTATTTTATGAAAGATTATTGTTATTATTGTGGGCAAACTCATATTTAGGTAGTTGCCCCTCCCGTTAAATTGTATCCATTGTGCATGTGTAAATGGTAGTAATGATGAAGATGACTAATTGAATGTTTTGCTGTGTTATGAAAGTTAGAATGTTAGGCATAGTCCACACTTGTAAGTATTGTTAAAAAGAAAACGGGTGGTGGTGCCGCACCCCCCTTCGTGTGGTTGAAAGACAACCGCTAGGGTAGGAGCGTGACAGGTGGTATCAAAGGTCCGGTTTTTGCGGGCTTTGATGATTCAGATTTGCAGATTGAAGTGCTACACTTCATGACAGGTTTAGCAGGGGTGAAGCTTCGTGTTTGGGCCAAGCTGGATGACAAGACATGGCAGGTTTGGAAGAATGCCAAGGGAGGCTCTTGTTGACCTTATACAGATTGACGCAGATGAAAGAAGAGAATCCACAGATTCGAGATGAACTTGAAGTCTTGGAGAGGAATGTTGAAAACAAACTTCTTTGACTTGGTTGGGCAATGGAGCAGGATGTAGCTGCAAATTGCGATGATGAGGGAGAGGAAGTCGTGATGTATGAGGATGTTGCAGATGTGTCAACGATAGATGAGGAACTTGAAATTTCTCAAGTTGGACCAGGGTCGTACATGATGCAGACACTAATGGATGATGATACTCACATGGAGGAGCCTCATGATGAAGTAAGTATTCCTATTATTACTTGTGTTTGATTGGAGCTTTTGGTAGATGGGCCATATGCAAGGAAGGGAAAAGTCAGTTTGCCGATGTGATGGAGAGTCTTACCATGGATGTCTACATGAGACCTTGTATGGTGAGGCAAGGACAATTGAATTTTGCAGAGCTTGTTGGGGCTATTTGTGACCTTATGACAGAAGGTGCAAATGCCCGTAACAAGGGAGGAACGTGATGATCATTGCGGAGGAATGGGTCATGCTTTAGCCATATGGAGAATTGGCTAAATGTCCGGCATGACTCATGGACATATTGGAGAGAGGGCACACACTTGAGTTTGATGATACTTGGGTGGAATTCTCATGGCCAAGACCAAGAGGCAGTCTTGCTGGGAGCTTTAGTGGGGGAGCTATGGTGGAAGGTACCTATATGACTTGATGATGATATGGTTCGGGTGACTATGGGCATTAAACCAGATTGCAGACTTGGATGAAGATGACTAATGTTGTGATGGGTCTACTTAGTTGGACAACATGGAAAACTTGAGTCATGGACATCGAGTTGGAAAGATGGAGCATGGCAGTCTTATGCAGGGACATTATGCAGGAGCACTTGTAGAGGTGTTACTTATGGACATCCAATGAGGAGTGTCAAGGCAGTGATGTTGTGCGGATGGATTTGTTGATATGACATGGAGATATTTTACTTATGAGCCAATGGGGATGTTGTGCACTTATGTACAACAAGGCCATGGACTTGGTGGAGTTATGAGTAGACTATGGAATATTCCTATTGCATGGGGAGCTGAGGCATCTTGCAGAGACCTTTGGGGGCCAAGACATGTATGCTTGCTAGGATGTTGGTTGGAAATGACTCATGGAGCTCATGATGACATGAGGTTGTAACTTTTGGGGACTTCATATGATGGTGGACTTGGAGGTTCTGATGCGTTGAGGAGCTAAGGTCGGCGACTTTGATGCAGTATGGGGTGCATACTTTTGAGTACATTTATGGGGTGTGGTCGAGAGAGTGACTTGACGTGGAGGATCGATATGAGACAACAAGGCGATGGACTTGGTGGAGTTATGAGCAGACTATGGAGTATTCCTACTACATGGGGAGCTAAGGCATCTTGCAAAGACCTTTGGGGTCCGAGACATGTATGCTTGCTAGGATGTTGGTTGGAGATGACTCATGGAGCTCATGATGACATGAGGTTGTAAATTTTTGGGACTTCATATGATAGTGGACTTGCAGGATCTAATGCATTGAGGAGCTGAGGTTAGTGACTTTGATGCAGTAGGGGGTGCATACTTTTGAGTACATTTATGGGGTGTGCTCGAGAGAGTGACTTGACGTGGAGGATCGATATGAGACACTTTGGAGTGATGGAGTTGCAGTGATGATGATGCCTTGGTGGCAACACTTGGGCATGGGTTGAGCAGAGACTCAACCACTTTTAATACATGGGATCTGATTGGTCTATGATCATCGGTAGCACATGGGAGATAAGACAGGTGTATACTTGTTTCTTTGGTAGACTTGAGGGATGGCACATTACAAATATGATGGAGGTTGCTTTGTGGACCTGGATGTGGCACATTGAGAGTCAGTTTGAGGGGAGGATCTCTTTATTTTGAGGAGATGGATCTTACACATATATGGATGACGATGTTGGGATATATGAGACTGATTGACATGCAACACATTAACACGAATATCATGGACAACATGTTGTAGATGGAATGGAGGTTACTTCATGGACCTGGGCATGGCTTACTTACATTTTGATGGAGATGGAGATGGATCCTTGATCAAGTTGATGTTGTGGAAGGATGTTGAAAGAAATGACTAATGATGGCATGAGGAGGTGCATTCTCATGGTTTGAGCGCGATATTTGGATTAGCTACCCGACTAGTTCATATCACGGGGCTCGAGCAATGTACTGAGATGTGTCAGCATTGTGTTGGAGTATCATGGAAGCAATTCACACGATGACGATACATGATGGGGTCAACATGATATGTTGTAGTGAGCATGTAGCTCGAGTTGGAGGGACCAACCTTCACTGTGGGGCAAAATGTGGAGATTGCGACGAAGGTGGTTGATGATCATGGGTTGAGGAGACTTTCCGATTCATGGAGACATGAACCTTTATGGTTTGTGCAGAGGTGGGCAACATGTACATTTTGAATGTTGGAGCTAACGACGCTTTGCAATGTCGTATGAGGGTGTTGCCGAGGACGACAACCATTTTGAGCGGAGGAGTATGTCAAGCCCACGAGTTTGTGGTTGGTGTGCAACGAGTTGAGTGGGCGCACTCCTGTTTAAACGCGATGAGCCAGGCATGCGACGAATTGACTGTGCGACAAGTCGGTGAGCGGGGGAGTCAGTTGCGACGACAGGATGAGTTGGAGAAGTGCAACAAGCTGGGGAGGTTAGTTAAAGGCACCCGAGGCACAAGCGCAACGAGCGAATGGAGGGTCGAGAAACCGAAATTTGGCTGTGTACAAATTTGGCAAAGGTGAACTTATATCGCACATGTGGACCTGACGGGGCGACAACATAGGCGAGCCAACATGAGTTGGCGGTGCGTTTGGATGAATGAGCAGGTCGGCCTGGGCAAGCTGACCCATGACTTAACCATGGAGAAACGTATATATGGGCGGACACAATGGAGGAAGAAATCATAAGTTTGGAGTTCTAACATTCAAGGGCGAGTTCGTAAGTGAATGGGCAAGCAAGGAGTGGACGAATTGAGTTAGGGCAAGGTGTAGGTGGCTCTAGATGGAAACACCAAGCTGGAAAAAACAGAACACATAAATTCAGGTTCGGCAGGCAACCCTGCCCAGGCGAGCTGCAGTAGGCGAACCGCCTAAAGCATCGCTGCACGACGAGTGAGCTGGGCTGAACGACTATTCTGAACAGGTTCCTAGACGACTGTTCTGAACGGGTTCCTAAACGACTGTTCTGAACAGGTTCCTGAACAACTGTTCTTAACGGGTTCCTGAACGAGTCTCTGAACGGGTTCTTGAACGAGGTCTTGAATGACTGTTCTGAATGGGTTCCTGAATGAGTTTCTAAACGAGTTCATGAACAAGGTCCTGAATGACTGTTCTGAACGATCAGGGGAACGACTGTTCTGAGCGGCTGGGTGAACAACTGTTCATACGACCAGGTGAACAACTGGGTGAACGAGTTTTACTGAATGGTGCGACAAGCGACTGAACCGGTGGGCACTTCTGAACGATGGTTCGGGCAAGGCTGCACAGTATAGGCCGAGTTGCACATTTCGACATAAATTGTTGAAGAGAAGTTGACATTCTCTCGTAAAGACTATAATTGTATTTTATGAAAAATTATTGTTATCATAGTGGGCAGACTCATATTCAGTGAGTTGCCCCTCCCGTTAAATTGTATCTGCTATGCATATGTGTAAATGGTAATAATGATGAAGATGACTAATTGAATGTTTCCACTGTGTTATGAAAGTTAATACTTAGAAAGTGAAAAATAAACTAAGTATAAAATGTTAGGCATAGTCCATACTTTTAAGAATTATTAAAAAAATGGGTGGTGGTGCCGCACCCCCTTTCGTGCGGTTGAAAGACTACTGCCAAGGTAGGGGCGTGAAATAGAGGGTCCCACTAGCTCCTGACCTTCATGTAAACCCCCAAATCCATTTATACATTTTTTTGTCAGCTATTAATCATTCCACATTAATTTATACATTCCCATCCATTAGAGCATGCTTCCTTTCGTTTATTGAGATAAACATTTATCTATTTAGTAAACGAGAAAACTTATTGTCCCACCCTGTGTCTCTCGTCTGCAATGCCAGCCACCAACACCTGAGTGGACCCATACACCTTAATTGTGTGATGAAGAATTTGACGATGAGTGATGGGCAACTTCCCGTCTTGTGACTTCTATCTATCGCTCCTCCTTTGCTACTACCATTTGGCCATCTCGACACAACACATTGTTGTAGGAATTTACAGGCTAAGTTCCTCAAACAAAACAACAAAAAACATCGCTCACAAACAGATCATAGATCAATACACCAGCATTCTTGACGTGGTTTAAAACCTCGAAGAGGGAAACAGTCCACAACCTAAGCCAACATGACCACTTTAGGTAATTTATTAATAAAATAATGAAAATTTACATATTCTTCCCTCATGAGCAGTTATCTTACAAATGACCCTCGATGCTCCTTAAATAGAGATCATGGACCAATCGGGTGTCAAGCCACAGATCAATTGTTGGTAATACTGAGGAGAGAATGAACCATCAGATCACTACATATCATGACCGTCGGATTGTTAGTTACAAAAGTACATAGTAAAGAAACACACTTTACCTAACTCTACACTAGACCAAGGTATACTTAACTATTTCAAGGTATACTTAACTATTTCCTATGTGTCGGAATATCTTAACATCCCCCCTTAAGAACAACTTGGGATAGGATTGAAGGATGTACAAATATGATAGAATAGGAGAAGGAATGAGACATTAGAGCATGTCCCCCCTTAGTGACAACTTCATGAACTCCAACCATAAATCGAAGTTTAGTAAACTGCGCCTCTGTGAGAGCCTTTGTAAATATTTCTGCAACTTGATCATCTGTTGAACAATATTGCACTTCAAGAATATGGTCATGAATGAGATTTCTAATGAAGTGCATGTGTAGGTCAATCTGTTTGCTGCGTTGATGTTGGACTGTATCTTTGCATAGTTGAATGGCACTTTGATTATCACACCAAAGTGTAGTCGGATGTTGATGATGAAAGCCAAACTCTGACAGGATCTAACGAAGCCACAAGGCTTCCTTACTAGCTTCTATGACACCACGATACTCTGCTTTTGCTGAAGAAAAAGAAATGGCACTTTTCTCTTGCAAACCCATGTAATAGGTCCTGAACCAAGAGTGAACACATAACCTGCAATAGACTTCCAATCATTAGGGTCACCAACCCAATCGGAATCAGTGAAACCAACCAATAGAAGAGATGCTTCTGCACTGTAATGAATCCCAAACTGAACTGTACCTCAAACATAACGAAGTATTCTTTTAGTTTCTTTCCAATGACTTTCATGTAGGTTTTGCATAAACCGAGCAATAAGGCCAACATCAAAGGAAAGGTTAGGACGAGTATGGATCGGATACAAAAGTTTTCCTACATGTTGATGGTATAAGGTAGCATCAACTTCAGGAGAAGTACACGTGATTGAAAGTTTGGCTCCTGACTGAAAAGGAGAAGGGGTTGGCTTACAGTCTTCCATGTGAAAATGGCGTAGAAGATCACATGCATACTTGGACTGGGAAAGGGAAATACCTTCCTTGGATTGCAAGACTTGAAGACCAAGAAAATAATGCAAGTGTCCTAAGTCTGTCATTTCAAACTTATTTTTAAGGCTGGACTTCACATGGTTTATAAAGTTGGGATCACTACTAGTAAGGATAAGATAATCAACATAAAGAACAAGAATGATAAGAGACTTGCACTCTTTCTTGGCGTAGACAGTATTGTCAGAATGACACTTAGAAAAAACAGTTTCTAAAAGAAAGCTATCCAGTTTGGCATACCAAGCCCGAGGGGCTTGCTTGAGACCATAAAGTGATTTCTTAAGCCGACATACAAGGTTGGAGTCTGTTTGTATTAAGCCAATAAGTTGTTTCGTATAGATTTCTTCATGCAAGTCCCCATGCAGGAAGGTTGGTTTAACATCCATCTGATGGACTTCCCATTTGAAAGAGGCAACAAGGGAAAGAACAAGGCGATAGAGTTCATTTTGGTAATAGGGGAGAAGGTTTCAGTATAGTCAATGGCTTCAACTTGTGAAAAACCGTTAGCAACAAGACGAGCTTTATGTTTATTGACTTTTCCATATGGTCCATACCTGGTTTTGTAAACCCATTTGCATCTAACCAGTTTTCGTCCCTTTTGAAGAGGAACAAGATCCCATGTATCATTTGCCAATAATGAATGATATTCTTCATTCATAGTTACGTCCCAATCTGGATGGCTTGAAGCTTCTGCAAAGGTGTCAAGATCATAATTCGTTGAAGCTTGAGCCAGTAAAGAACAGGCTCTATCGAACTGAGAACGTGTACGTCACTGATCTGTAGTATCACCGGCAAGAGAACTTGCTGCATCCTGAGTAGCACGAACCCATTCTGGAAGTTGAGGAGCTGAAGGAGGATCCTAAGAAGGTGGGGGAGGATTGTCATCCTCGCTGTCATCATCTGAAGAAGAAATATTTTTATAAGTAGAAGGGATAGAGAGAGGTGGCACATCCGCGGAACTAGGCTCGTATGCCGATATATTTTCAGCAAACTTTACATCTCTTCTAATGATAACATTTTTGGACTTAAGTGGAATAATTCTATATCCTTTGACATCTTCAGAATATCCAACAAAAGAAATTTTTTCACTATTAGGTTCTAAAGCTTTATGTTTCTCATCTAGAATATGGGCCCATGCTTCACTTCCAAAAAAAAGAAAGTGACTTACATCTGGTTTAATTGAGCTCCATGCTTCTTCTGGAGTGATATTCTTTAAAACCTTAGTAGGAGTGCAATTTAATATGTGATTTGCACAATTAATTGCTTTTGCCCAAAAATTAAGACTAAGTCCTTTAGATTGAAGCATACAATTAGCCATTTCCTTTAAGGTGCGATTCTTCCTTTCAGGTACACCATTTTGTTTTGGAGTATATGGAACAATATGTTGCATTTGAATTCCATTCTCAGTGCAAAAGTTGATGAATTTGTTGTGAACATATTCTCTGCCATCATCAGATCTTAGCTTAAGAATTTGATGTCCAAATTGTTTTTCAACAAAGGCCATAAAGGCTAAGAACATGTTAAATACTTCACTCGAGTTTTAAGAAGTATACACAAGTGCATCTGGAGAAACCATCAATGAAAGTTAATAAATACTTGTAGCTAGAGAATGAAACAATTGGAATTGGACCACATAAATCAATATGCACAAGCTATAAAGGGGTTGAGGCGTGCTAAGAGGCACATTTTTCAAAACTATCATGATGATGCTTTCCAAGTACACATCTGGAACAAACACCATCTCTGCAAGATACCATTGGAAGACCTGTCACCATATTTTCTTTACATAGATTTTGAAGGGAGCGATAGTTTAAGTGACCAAATCGCTCATGCCAAAGTTTTCTCACTTCATCATTATGAGCAAAAAAAACTAAGGGAAGATTTGCTGACCCAAAGTTTTTAAACTTATACAACCTTGTAGAATCATCAGCAATGCTAGTAGCTAAAATCTGTCTAGGATCTCTTAGGTCCTTAATTACAACATCGTGAGGTTAAAATTCAACAATTTTACCTTCACCTGAATGAGTTATCTAATATACAGATAGAAGGTTGGAGGATAAGGTTGAAACACATAATACGTCATTAAATTGACCACTATCTAAACGAACAGTTCCAGTCCCTACAACACTAAGAGATCTATCATCACCAACATATATATTTGTGGTGTTACAATAATGTAAAGAAGAAAACATGGCTTTGTTTTTGGCCATGTGATAAGAAGCTCCAGAATCAATGAGCCACTCATGAGAATGAGAAGAAGAAGATACATTTAGTGGATAACCAGACCGAGATGCTTGACAACCACATGCAGAAAGTGTTAGTCGTAAAGATAAAGTTGAAGTTGAAGAGTGCTCCAAATGGATGTTATGCTTCTTCATTGTTGCTTCCAAGGCTTCCATCTTCTTAAAGCATGATGGATTCTAAGTGGCCAGATTATAAAAGTGGCAATGTCTATCAATATTCTTCCCTTTATTTTTACTTACCTGATCATTTTGAGACTGAAATTTCTTAGGACCCTTGTTTGGTTTAGGACCATTCTTTTTAGGATACTGCTTCTTAGGATTCTTTGAATTTGGTTGCTATTGGGCAGCTAAGGCTTTCTTAGAAGAGTTTCCAAGATTAAGAAGACCAAGATATAAGCGTTTTTCCTGTTTTCTTATTAAAGAATCACAAAAGGCATCAAAAGAGGGGGACTTGTAGTATTGTCTTTGAGAAATAAAGGCTTCTCTAGTAAAAAAGAGTAGGCTGGTCCCAACTTAGTAAGAATGGAATAGAGAAGGCTACCATGTTCTTTCTTAACCTTAACACCTTTCAAGAGAATTCTAAGGGTCTTGAATTTGGACAAAAAATTTTCAATGGAAGAAATATTATTGGGGTCCAATGTAAGTAACTAACACCTTCCAAGAGAAGTCTAAGGGTCTTGAACTTGGAAAAAAAATCTTCAATAGAAGAAATATTATTGGGGTCCAACGTAAGTAACTCATTTTCGAGTTGATGGACTCTAATTTCATTTTTAATTCCAAAAACTTTAGTGAGCTGTTTCATTGCTTCATTAGGAGTATCAAGTTCTGCAATATGAAATCTAAATTATGGAGAAATAGACATCCCTATCAACCCATCTGCTTGATCTTGCGTATTTTTCTATTTGGCTGCTCTATCTTCATCCCGAGGTTTTATTTCTTGGCCTGAGGCTCTTCTGTAAAGACCTTTACTTCTAAGTAAATCCGCAATGTAGGACCACCATTGGAAGTAGTTGGTGTTGTTAAGAATAACTTGGCATGGACTTTTCATTTTAACAGAAACTGAAGCTGTATATGCTATAACTAAGTGTTTCAATGGAAAGATCTCAAAAAATTAGGCTGATTAAAAAAAAATCTCTGAAAATGACTTCCAGATGAAGAAGTTGTGGCTTTTTGACGAAAAATTGTTGAAGATGTTGACGAAGTGCGTGAATGTGTAGAAATGAATGATAATTTTATATTTAAAAACAACCCCTCCCCTTTCCAAACGTAAATCTAATTAGCTTACTTTAAAAAAAAAATTACGTGACTCACTTTTATAAATAAGTGAAAGTCACTTTTATAATGATATTTTATAAGCTACCCACTAAATTGTAACTTAAATAAAAGATAAAAAGACTTTAGATTTATAAGTGACTCACTTTTTATAATGGGTGAGAACACTTTTACATAAAGTAACTTTAAAACATAAGCTACATATGCTTTTTGAAAAAATAACTCAACAAAAAGAAAGACTTGAACCCAAAACCTCTATTCTCATAAAGCAACTTTGGACCAAGTGAGCTAGTTTAAAAGGTTAGTAATTTTTTGAAAAGAGGAAGGTTTTTTTTTTTGAAGTCACTGAAGCTTTGGGGTGTGTGATTACTTGAGAAAGATTTTTTTTACCTGCAAAACAAAAACCACAAAACCCAACACGGACATACAAAAAAAAAACCCTTATGATTTGAAGTTAGCGTTACCTAGAAACTAAAAAATTTCCTCAATGTTTTTGATTTTCCGAGATCACACTAACGTGTGATGGAAAAGAGCATACGCATGAGTAAAATCCATCATTTCTGTTTTTGATTTGCCTGGATCACACAGAGTCATGGGGCAAAGAGCATACAGAAATGAAAGGTATAGATCTGGTAATAAAAAATAAAGAGATAAATAAACCGAAATAAACAGAGAAAAAATAACTAAAAACTGCAAATAAACATTGTATACCTCCAAATCTTAAAAATGGCGTAGCTAGGGTTCCCATAAACCTTTTCGCGTGAAACGAAATGGGTTCCTCACTGGAACAAATGCTCCTAACACAATAGAGCAGTCAATAGATATAGGAAATGACAGTCGAATGCAGTTCTACCGGCTTCAGACTTGGATGACCAATGGATGCAACCTTCAAATAGCTCCGATACCATGTATGAATTTACAGGGTAAGTTCCTCAGATAGAACATCAAAGGACACTACTCGCAAACAGGTCACAATATTAATGACGTGGTTAAAACCCTCAAAGAGGGAAACAATCCACGACCTGAGCCAACGCGGCCACTTCAGGTAATTTATTAATAGAAGAATGAAAATTTACATGAGCTTCTGTCATGAACGGTTACCCTACAAATGACCCTCCATGCTCTTTAAATAGAGATCGTGGACCAATCGGGTGCTAAGCCACGGATCAAGTGTCGGTAATACCGAGCAGAGAATGAACCGTCGGATCACTACATATCGTGACCGTCAGATTGTAAGTTACAAAAGTACATAGTAAAGAAACACACTTTACCTAACTCTACACTAGACCAAGTTATACTTAACTATTTCCTATGTGTCAGAATATCCTAACAATTGTGAATATTTTAGGGCATAAGTCAGAGACTTTTCCCATTTCGAGCTCCTGTTAACTCTGCGCCTTTATCCAATCATGATTTCCTTCAAATCTTTCATCCCGAGCTCAAGTCTGTCACCTCAGAGTTAGTCACTTAAGAATTTTAGTGACCACACTCAAGATCGCTTGTAGTGTTACCTCAAACCTTGCTCCCAGGTACTGACAACCAGAGAATGACTAACACTATTCTACGAATCAAGCACAACAACAATAGGCCACATCCCAACATGGGTGCAAAACATGCAATGTGACATAAAAAGAATCAATAGATTTAACCAGCCTAATATCCATGACTGTATCAAACAATGGAACCATACACTATATAACTTAACTGAGCCCAAAAGGTATGCATATAAGATTATACATTTAACTCTATAACTCAGGAATGCATCAACAACCACATGGATATGCCAATCCATTAAACCCATGGGAACAAACACATACATTTTATTAATGGCAACCAAGAATAACACCATTCCCATACAAGTAGAGTAGACACACACATTGTTATAACACATGGAAATATCATACACCATTCGTATTGTAACATAGCTATATATTGGTGAACATGTGTAAATACTTATATGATACTCTTAATCACTGACAATTGAGGGAGGGACTTACACTCCGCCCAACCATAAGCCAACTACATTGTAGTCTTTCTTGTAGTTGATAACCCCCGAGTCGGATTCAAAGTTTGAAGATTAAGTGCTCAAAAGAATTCAACCGATGCCAATTAGTTAATCATAGGAATCCAAAGACTATCCCACCTCCATTTTCTTGATTAAGGATTACAACCTCTTGTGCCTCCACTTGTTCACCTAGGAATCCAAAATACACTGATATTCATTTGCTAGTCTTGCAGATATTGGAAAAATAGAGTCTATCCTTTGCAAACCAGAGGTCCAATGTACACAAAGTTTCCACCTACTTAGCCTGACAAGGTTCTAGAATACTTGAGTCTCCACATGGTTTCTCCTTTAACTACGCTGCCCAACATGCTTTCGCTCCAATGCCAACACTTATTCCAATGTTCTCCCTTTTGCTCTTGCAAGTTCACGTGTAAATCCTTGTATGCCTAGCTTGACATACAAGCACCCATTGCCACAATCAGTTTCTGATTCTCGCTCCATCAAAGCCACACTTGTTCGCAACGTGCTTTTGTTCTTTCCATTGTCCGTAGTGCTATTTCCCTTTGCTTTTTGCAATTATAGTCCCCTCTTCTCCCTTTTCGGTGGAGTCTTTTTTTGCCACCGAGCCCCCCTCATGTGGCCCTTGCATGTTCACCACACAATGCAACACACAAGGAATGAAAAAGGGGGTATGGGCTTGTCGTCCATTTAGGAAGCCCATACTCCACCTCCCTACTTGCCATGCAAGACATTAAAGCACAATCAGAAAGGTGGTGTTTATTTAATGAACCTTGACATTCAATTTCTCAAGTAACTCCTTAAAAGTTTGAATTCCTATTCACTCCTCATAGTTAGTCATTTTGTTTACATTTCCAACATAATTACATGAATTAAAATTCATGATGATAATTACAAGAGGGATTACAAAACATGGAATTACAATCATGAAGTGGTTGATTCATATAGATGTCTTTAAAGTTAGGAGTTTTGTTGTCGCAAATCAAAACTTGTGGAAGTTCATAACTTAATTTTTAATAGTAGCTACACCACTCCACGTGATAACAATCAGTGACAAGTTTTATAGTGGTGGAAGAATCAATGGAATATTTTTAATGAGATGAAAAGAAAAATCAGTTAATCCTTAGTTCTCATGTTACTAAATTAATGGAGGCTGCTTGAAGTGGAGATGGATGCAAGTGAGTATGCCATGGGAGTACTCTTAATAGTTATGCAGAATTTACGATTGCGAACACAAGTATCTTCCCTAGACCTAGTGGACTAGTCTAGTACAACATAAAGAAAGAATATAGTGATTCCCTTGGAGAAATTGAAGAATAGGAAAGAGGCTTACTTGGAATCCGTTGCAAGCTTTACTTTCCTCCCAACTTGTAAGCTCCAATCATAGCTCCGATTGCTATAATTATAACCTGCACATAACCAAAAACAAGCCAAGGATCCACAACATCTATGTAGCATAATTCAATTATTATATTCAATGAATCAACATGACATTGAAATATATGAATGTAAACATAAGACAACACATATAGGAAAACAAGATACTCTTTGTATTAAGAGAAAGAGGAGAGATTTTACAACCAAGAATAGTCGATGATCTTGTAGAAATCTCCCCAAGTTGACTTGTCCTTCGTTATCACAAAGCACACCTCAATGTCACCCTAATGCATGAAGATGATGACTCTCTTAGATTCAAGGCAACAACATGAGGGCGTGATCAATCTCCAAAATCCAACCCTTATGTTGTGGATGGCAACAAATTTATAGGTCAAGGATGGTAGTTTAGGATTTACCATTATGAGCTTGAGACCCACTTATGATGGGAGGCTGAGCCGAAGGGATAAGAGGTGAAGTATTCAAGGTAGGATGAAATAAGACTCGAGATTCTTATCCATAGTAAATGGTTAAAACAACTCTTGGAAGCTTATGGAAGATGAAGCTTCGACGATCTTTCTAATTTTCATAAATTTCTTGAAAGCACACCCCAAGCAAGGAGCAAGTTGTTGCTGACCAGCACTGGTGTAGAAGGAAGCAAACAATGTTGAACACAGGTCTCTAAAGGAGCAAGATGCACTACGACTTAAAAGCTTGATTTTGAGTAGTTAGACCCAGAAACTCAGACAATTTGGAAATGTCATGCTTAGGGATTTATGTAAGTATGATGACAACATGTTCACGAATGTGGATTGATCCGTTTTGTAGGCATATTGACTAAATGCAACAAAATGTCATATAATGGATTGCCCCCCTAAAGCGCAAAGTCGGAAATGATAGCTAGTGACTAAACTGTACACACTGTAAACCTCAATCTCAACTGACCAAGGATTGGAAATTTGAGATAAAGGATGTGGTCTGTTTTCCTTTGAGGAAGTCCTATTTATTATTGCTAGATTTGACAACAACACTACCTTGCATTTGGACAACAGGTCTCAAATGCAGTATGCTCTAGAGTGCATTGAGCCGAAAATATTCAACTAGAGTGAGAGAGTACTAACAAACATGAAGGAAAAAATTACTAAGGCAAAGGATGGACGATTGAAGAACTTCATGTATGGTTCAGTTTTGATTCAATTTCTCTGTCCAGAGCATATCTCGCTCGAGCCCACAAATATGTGATTCGCACGGATGAGAAGATGGGTGGATCTCATGTCTAGACATGCAGGTCCATTGTTTATGAGCTTCAGAACAATCTTCTTCTGATGGCTACACATGCAACTCATTATGATTGATGACTATCCATATGTAGGGATGGATTTCCATGGAAACCCAGAGCTCATGCTTTCTGATGGTGAGCAATGGAGTGCCATAGGTAAAAGAAATCATTTTGATCATTTTTTTAGTTTTTAAGTTTTACGATTTTTTGTGTGTCTGAGACTAACTCTTGTTTTTTACATGCAGATGCTGGACCCGTTTGACTTGTGGGTTCTTCCTCTTCAACGTGCAGGAGACCCAGAACATACACTAGATGGAGTACATGTTGTTGCAGGGGGATGAGAGGTATTACAGGATCTCAATGTGGTAGAGGCTGTTGTAGAGGTCGAGCAACACATGGAGGGATCAACCCAGGGAATAGTTAAGACTAGGTTCGATTAGATCCCTATGAGATTGCAACATCATATTAGGCGTACCTCACCGTATCCGCTGACTACTATGCAAGATGGATCATGCAATTTCTTGCTATCGTGAGCATCATTAGGAGTTGTCTACTAGGAGGCTATATAACTGTATTTTGACTACATGTGTATTTTTCGATATGACAAGCCATGTGGCCATATGTGCTTCGGGCACAAGTTTTTAGTGTGTCCTATGATTTTGTTATCTATTTCAATGTATATGATGTGAATTGAAATTAATTTACATATGTTGCAAATGTATATCTAAAACATGATTAAGCAATGCATATGTCAATGTATTTAGAATGGTTAGACATTATTTCAGTTTCAGCAATGGGAAGGTCACATATCAGCTCAACAAAGACAGGATTTCTTCGACTTGGATTTGATGAACTCCAAATCGAACTCCTAGAGGATGAAAATCCATTTAGAGTACTTGCCCCCAACAATTGTTGTGATAAGATTTGCGCCGTGGGGTTGTGTTGATGCCTCTAAAATCCTAGCACCACCATTAGGGATAACCACTTGGTCCAGACCTTAGTACAACTCCTTTTCCGTTTGGTATGGTGGCTCCGACTGGATATTATTGAGACCAGTTTCCCATATAATGAATGGTTTGATGGATGATTGTTTTATAATGTATAATAAAGATGATAAGTTCTTTAACCTATAACTCAAAAATTATACAAATATACTTATCTAACTCGGGTGATGTATTAACAATGCGATTTCTGATTATTCCTAATAGATAAATAATCATATAGATGGCTTACTTATTAATAGAAAGATGCATTCATATATAATGATTACATTGTTTAAGAAATTAAACAAAGTAATTATAAAAACATATCGCATTCATAATAATGTATATCGCTGACATATATCTTTAAAGTATAACAATTCTAAATCTTAAAAAATGACATGATAAAGAATTGTTTCAAAAGCATACATATATCAACAATAGCAACTTTTAAAAGGAATGCTTCATGACATAAGGAAACACAACGAAAGAATAGTGATAGAAATACCACATGCATTTGAGTCTTTCCAATGTAAATAACACTCCGAATCCACTTTCTTATTTGAGAAAACTTCGAGGAGATACAAAAGTGCAGGTCTTGAAAAAGTTTTTTCACAAAAACGTAGAACTTTGATCCACTACTGATAAAAATATATTCAGAAGTACAAAAGTGTAACTTCTTAAGTCAAGTTTTATACAAATTGAGGACCCCTTCTTCAAAGACATGAAAGGGTTTAAATAATAAAATAAAAACTAACAAAATCGCTTTGAGTTGTTGAAATTGCAAACATGAAAATCTGGGATTTGATTTATGAAAATAACAGTGTGATAGCCTTTGAACTGATTCATTGTATCTACTTCTCCTCTTGCACTCGTAGCTAACAAATTGAGAGCATTTCTCGAATTTCCGAAGGATGACTAAGCCTGGAATGTAGTTGACCTGTGTATGTGACATCTGAAAGCTCGGGAACCATGCGATTGACAGTGTCAGCAAGGCATTTGGTGGCCATATGCTAGCTATGCGGCTTGACAAGGAAGAACCAAAATGCATCCCAAGTCAAGTTTTTCACTTTACTGATTTGTTCTTCTTTGTTGGTCAGATCATGTCTCCATTGATTTTCTAGCGCTTTTGCCTTAGGGAGCTCTCCTGGGGAGCAATCGGAGATCAAGTTAGCTCCATATAAGTTGTATTTACCAACTCAATCACACTATTCATTATAGCCCTGGCTCTGGAAGTATCTCTTTCGGCCTTTATTAAATGTGATTCCCACTCTGAAAATAAGACTTCTTTGTGTGATTCTTGGATTTTCTGTAGATTAGAAGCCATGCCTTCTCCTGTGACCTTATCATCTGCGTTTTCAAATTCTAACCTAGTGTCAACTGCCTGTTCAATGAGTGATGTAGTGATGATGCACAATGGGTCAACCAATGATATTTTATGGCAAAGGATATTTAGTTGCTGAGATAAGGCTTTAGTCACTTCTAGGGCTTCTTTCTTGAATTCATCAATCTTCGAATAACCTTTGAATTTCTCTACCTGTAATTGCAACTGTTTGATTTGTTCTTCTTTGGCCTTCCTTTCCTGCTAAAGTGCCACTTGAAGCTTGCTAAGTTCTTGAGACAACTTTTGTTGTTTCTGGAGAGCCTGCTGATCGATCTTTTGTTTCTCCAGATTTAACTGTTCTTTCAGTTGCTCATTCTGTTGTTTTTCCTCTGCTAGTTGTTGCTCAAGTTGACCGATCTTTTGTTGTTCCACTACCGTTTTCTCTTCAAGTTGGGTGATCCTTACATCCTTTTATTTGATTAGTTGGCTAACTTCAGAGACCTTGTCCATTGTAGCGGTTGTATAGGCACCTGCATATTGAGATAACTTAGTTAAATCCTCAGAAGGATTGACTTCTAAGTCTTTCCATACCACATTCATAAGTTCAGCTTGAGGAGTTGAGAATGGTACCTGGTCAATTTTCCTCTTTTTCCTCTGTCTTTTGACCACAGCCCTATGCTTTAGACTGTAAAAAACATCCAGGGGTGGTATTTCCTCAACCTTCAATACAATCTCTTCGGAAGGATTCTCTGGAATTATTTCAATATCATGCTGAGTGTTAATTGTGCCGACTACCCCTTCAATTTTAATACTAGTAACAATAGGCTCCTGTGTTGCGAGCGATTTTGGTATAATGATGTTTTAGGAGTCATTCTGCTTCTCGATCTGCTGATCAAATTACTCCCATTCCTTGATTAAGTTGGCATCAATATGCACATTGGTATCTAGGAGCTCGCTGGTCTTTTCGTTTGTTTGCTCCTTTTCAAGAATCTTCTCAGTAGTGTGTTCTTCATTGTGGCCTTATTGCTACACCATAGGGGTAGTGTTCAATAAATCTAGAGGTAGTGTTTGTAACCTCTGTGTCCTGAACTGCATAAACTTATCTATCCCCCCTGCTCCCAATTTGATCCTTGCTAGATGTTTTACTATAAAAACGACTCAGCCGAAGCGAACAAATCATCATAGTCATCTTTCTCATGATCAAATTTGGAAAGTTTCACTTGAGTGGTAAAGTTGTAAGTCACTTCATTTGGGTCATATTTTCTCTTAGGGATGATTGCTAACTTCAGAATTTTTATCTTCTCTGCTTCTTTCTCGGCATGTTTGAAATCATGCAGTAAGTGGGTACCAGAACGGAGGGGAAATGTAGGCCACATTTGTTTCTTGGACTCTTTGAGGTCCCTGGACATTCCTTTCTCCATTATCTGGTAAGCTATTTCTCTGGCGAATAGCTTATCAAGAATGTACAATGGCAGAACATGTGGATCTGTGGTGCTGCCAAAAATTCTGACATAGGTGAACTTTTCTTCACCGAACCAACTGCCAATTGATGTTAGGTCAATGCTGGCCTCATCGGATAACTGAGGAGCAGGTCTGTTGAATATGTCCTGATGGACGGGTAAAACAAAACCATGGCAAATTCTATATATATGATCTTTATAATGGGCCTTCCACAAATATTTATGATAAATGTGAATATGAGTTGGGTTTTGAGGAGTCCATTTCCAACCTAGAATGGGGAAGTTAGAATTAAAACAAATGATATCCATAATGTAGGCACTCTTATAGAAAGGGGGTATTATCCAGGTAGTTACATACCTATTTCTTCTATAATCAAGGATTTGGTTGGCCATTTTATCTGATGGTTGTCAAATCCATGATAAAAGAGTTAATTGTTGCTTCCATTAAAGGCACCATTTCTATGGAAAATCTAGTTGAATCAAAGGCTCCAAAGAGTCTACATATCATAGCGCTAGCATAGAAATAGGTGGATGCCAAGGAGTCCGCGGAGTACATACCAGAGGATTCATGCTTATACTTATTTTGGAAATGTCTCCATTGCTTTATAGGTTCCAATTCTACATCGTTCTCCTTGGCGAAAGCTTCTAAAAATGCCTTGTTGTAATGTTTTTGGGGGTCTGGCAAATGATACATCTTCTGCCTTGAATGTCCTAAAAATCCTTCCATCGGTTGTATAGGATGCTCTATCGGTTATGTTGATACTCTCTATTACCAATCTCACCACGTCATTGTATGGTAACACTTTCACACAGGTTGCTATTTTATGGTGGAAGGAGATGGCTAAATCCTTAAGAGAATTTTCTAATTTATCACTTGAATCAGTCATTCCTCCTACTTCTTCAATTTCAGTTGGATCCTCGGCTTCGAGTAGATTATATATGCCCTCCCATGAAGTCTTTCCAAGTCCTAGACAAGTAGTATCAACTATCAGCACCAACGTTTTTGGTTCATCTTTTGTTATGACGGGGACCTTTACTTTCTGAGATTTCTTAGACATTTTTGCTGGATTAATGATTTCAGATTTGCTCTGCAAAATGAAACAGAAGGACGTAACAGTGGAAAAGCTTGTTAAAAGCTAATACACAACGCACAAGACTAACAACAATTAAGCGTAATAGATGCTATAGATATATGATATATTAAACCACCACGAATGAAATCCTTGAAGGATTCAACCATAACTACTTCTTAATGATTTCCCCGTAACTTCCAACGTGAAACTTTAATGCCCTGATGGTATGTCGCATCACAAATTTATAACAGTCCTTTTTAGAATGGGTATTGTGACTTCCCGATCAGCGATTAGTGATAATCACATATCGCAGATCGGGAGTTACAAGTGCCATGCATAAATGGTTCCTCTTCATGGTTGCAATTGAGATCATTGGTGAGCTGGCATGGGGAGGCAGCATGCTTTAAAATTGATAAATCGTTAAAATTTTCTTTATAATTGACTTATAACTTTAAACCGCACATGTTCGTAATACTTCATGTTTTACTTTTATTGAAAGCATGATATACGATAATGAAATCGCATCAAAAGATTTCAAAGAAGCATTTGGGATGTGTTTTATGATTTTAGCGATGCACGATTGCGATCGGCTTGTCTCATTGGAGGTTTTCCATGGAACACTTGGGACGTTTTCTTAACGAGTAGCAATATGCACTTTCTGATAGACTTATCGCATTGGCGAATCTCAATGGAACACTTTAAGTCCACCGTTGAGATAAAGGATGTACTCGATGCAACAATTCACTTTTATAACTATTTCCTTTGATAAAGCTTTTTACGATAAGGTTTTATTATGACTCAAATCAGATCGGATTTTCTTAACAGGACTTCCATGGGTACAAAAGTTTTTCAAATTGCGATTGCGATCTAACCTACCCTAAAACCAATTTTTTATATGATCTATTATATAAAAATTTATTTTGAAACGTCTTATTGATTTTATTTATACTTTGAAGGGGACCCATTTCTTGTCAAAGTCTTATATGAAAAATTTTGAAATGGGGAGGGTTGTTGTATAGCACAACAATTGGAGATTCACTAGGAGAAACAATTATCTTTGAAAAATAATGCAATATCTAAAACTTTCTTAGTTTGGAAACAATTGAGGACAAAGAAAACTATCTAAGAATAGCTAAATAAAATTTAACTCTGAATAAAATAACAATTTCTTGCAATTTCTTTTACAATCCCTTAAAAATAAAAACATTTTTGGTTTCTTCAAGCTTTGATTGGTTGATAAAGATAAAGTAGGGGGCTCCTCCAACTTAGCTTTTAAATTTACTCTTTTGTCACAAGTAGTGCCTCTGCTGCCAGCAAACATCTATAGTCGTGGCAAAGTTACCTTTTGACCATCAATCATTCATTGTTCCATCCATCTAAGAGTATAAATTTTGAAAGATAAATCCATAAAGATATGTTTACATATATATTTTTTGATTTTGTATTCTTTTAATTTTTTAAGATAAAAAGCCATTGTCCTGGTTTGGGAGCCAACTTATAATAATGCCATTCACTGGTTGTAATTGAACTCAACAAGCTAGCTCGTAATTAGACCCCTTGTCTTATGATTATAAGCCATTACCCTGTTTTGATATGCAGTATTGGTAATGGCAATTTAATTAGTTCCCTATGATCATGGTAAGCAAGCTCATGATGAGACCTGTTATCTTTTATATCAGATATATTTTAGAATTACACTCTGAAAAATCATAAACTTATTGGATGGGGTGAATGACTTTCTCCTTAAGAGTTTATGGATGACATTTTTAGGATTATGGATGCTAAGCTTGGAAAAGTCTTTACTTTTTATGAATAACCTTTCTCGACTTTATAAAACTTAGAATGATTTACAGTATTTTCAAGGTTTTGAAAGATTTTACAAACTTTAAAGAAGTTCTCAAAGCTTCATGTTTTATTCAACTTTCCAAAACTATAATCATTTCCGTAAAAGTTTCCACCTATTGAAAGTAAGTATTCACAATATTCTCTCAAACAGCTTTTTAATAGTAAAAAGGCCAATGGAAGACTATTTACAACATTATTTTCTAAAATAAACAAACTTGCATAAAGAATATATACAAGTAAGAAGGAGTTACCTCCTTAAGAAAAGAATTTCTTTAAGATAAGCCCATTCACAGGAAGAGAATCTCTCTTTCCTGATAAATCTTGCAGTATGAACGTTGATGAGCCTATCTTTTCAATGATTTGAAATGGTCCAAGCCACATCTTTTGAAATTTGGTATGTTTACCTTTGTCTTCATGTGCATTGTCCCATTTCAACACAAGATCACCAATTTGTAATGTTTTCGAGCCAGTAGAACTTGCATCAAAAGAATATTTAATGACTTGGTGTTTAACATGAGTGATTTTTGCCTTCTCTCTTTCTTCCTCCAATTTGAGGATTTGATCAAATCTTAATTGAATAGAGAAAGAAGGATTTTCTTCAATAAATTGTACTAGGGCTAGAGATGGGAGTCATAAATTTGAAGGTATTATAGCGTCTTTCCCATATACTAAGTTAAAAGGAGAAGTACCTATTGAGGCCTTCTGAGTTATGTGATCTGCCCATAATGCAAATATTAAAGATTTATGCCAATTCTTTTGATTTTGATCAACAGTTCTTTTAATAATCTTAATGAGATTCTTATTAGTTGACTCTGCCAAACCATTACCTTGAGGATAGTAATTTGCAGAATATTTTAATTTAAAACATCTCTTAAGAGAAAATTCAACTATACTACTCCTAGAAAAATAAGATGCTATAGAATTTTGTAGAGATTTTCCTACAAATCAGCTAGCTTTGATACCATGTAGAACATTTTCTACAAATCAGCTAGCTCGGATACCATGTAGAAATTTCCCACCTGTAGATCAACCTGGTAATGCAATGTACTAAGGCAAAACACTTGATCTACTTCTACAAACAATTTAGCGGAAGTTTAATCAACCATGAGCAACGTCAATAAGAATACACATAACTCATAAGAAAGAATCAGTCACACATAACACAAAAGAATTTACTCGGGGAAAGCACCTCCCTAAAACCCCATCTCTGTATTATCATACAAGTGGAAATATAGTTCGGATTACACAAAGCCTTAGCTCATAAGCTATCCAGCTCTCAATACAATACCTCTGCTACTCATAGACAATCAAAGGCTTCTCACAAACCTTCTCCTCTGCCCTCCAAGCCTCCTATTTCCTTGTGCAGTTTCCTTGGGGTCCAGTGCTGCCACGTGTGTGAATTGGCCTCTTCACACACTCACTAACCTCTGATCTAACTGCACAAACTTGAAGGAGATAAATCCTCATCATGGATGAGCTTCCTTTATAGGAAAAATATTCATCCAAATAATAGTACATTGTCCCTTCTCTGATCTCAACTGGGTCTCTAACATAACTGACATGCATCAGTTATTCATGAGTGAATACACAGTTATCTGAAAATAACAGTGGTCACATGCATGCAAGCATCAACAAACTGTAGCTCATTAATTTAACAACTTGTTAAATTAATCTAACTGAACTTGACTAAGTTAAACTAAGTCAACTGATCCTCTTAATATAGAACTCATCCTTAATTCCTTAATCAATGGAGCAAATCAAGGACACATTCCCCAACCAGTGGAGAAATTATTGCATGTTCTCACAAAGACTTCAAGTTCGATTTTCCTTAACTAATTAACTCAACTTGAATTAATTAATTAATATTCAAACTGCTCGTAAGACCAAATTCGAATTTTACTTCCTATTTTAGACTAGGGACTGACTAAAATAGGAGTCCACACTACACTGCTAAAAATAGAACTTCTATTTTTAGCACTTCCATTTTTCATTCGTTGTTGCCCAATCCAGCACTGATGCCCTAACTACTATTTTTAGCAATTTCTTGTTGCCAATTTTTAACACTCCCTCTCAACAAGAAAGGCTTCCTCTCGAACCCGATCATGTACCTCTGGAATGTTCTGCATGCAACACATCTACCAAGTGTGGTTGCTCCAGCAACTCTCGAAACAAAAAAAAAAACTCCCAACTAACCACTCTGTTGGGCTAGAAACATACTCTGATGCTGAAGCTCTACCTGCTGCTGACAAGTGCTCCCTCTCTGACCTCTGCGCTACTGCAACATCTCCATGCATCTCGCATTTTTGCACCCTTCTCTGTGCTACCCTGCACAGTGCAACACACTTGTGCCTCTCGCATTGCTGCAGCTTGCATGCTCTGCGATGTCCTGGGATTCCCTGCACTGTAGCTCTCTTTGCCACTCCATCCGCATCTGTCTCTACCCAATCAGTCGGTTCCTGCTACTCCACATCGGGACTCCTGTAGCAAGGTCTCATCCAAGAGGTTGGGTACCTCAAGGATCATGCCCCTCCTCCATGGGACGATCACTCCACATTGGCCCACATCCTACCTGGAGGTATGGCTGCATGTGATCCCTCTACCCATCTGGCTCGAAGATTCCCCCTATTGGAGATCTCTGCATGAGTAGATGTCTCTACTCGATCTCCTCTCAACTTCCCCTATTGTGGTTGCTCCACAACCTCTTGAAGCTACTGCACCAATCATTCCTCCTCCACGATTATCTGAGACTTCTTCTGGCGCTGCATGTTGAAAGCTAATATACTCTTCCTCTCAACCACCAAGTCTCTAACCTTTGCCTTGCTACTCAAGGCTTTGCATGCATCTTGTACCTCAAGTGCATACAGGTTCTTGCCTAGCACACCAATCTATTTCCACTTTCCTGCCATCACGAAATTTTCTAGAAAAAGAGCTGATTTTACATCAGTGATATCTCCCTCATCCAAACTCAGACTCAGCCGATTTTTTGTTTCTAATTTTGGGTATTTTTCCACAAGGAATCCAAATCAACTATTTATTTTTGAAAATTTTGTACAGAAATTTTCAGATGTGCTCTGTAAACTCTCGGTCCAAAACTCAAAACTTTGAAATCTCCTCTCAGTATATTGTTCTCTCCTTGATCACCTGTGCTCCGATACCATGTAGAATTTTGTAGAATTTTTCCTACAAATCAGCTAGCTTTGATACCATGTAGAAATTTCCCACCTATAGATCAACCTGGTAATGCAATGTACTAAAGCAAAACACTTGATCTACTTCTACAAACAATTTAG
>APFE031435491.1:116389-134022 GCA_000404065.3 Pinus taeda
TCGACTATATGCCTATCACATCAGGTTGCTCATGCACTTTACCAGGGTGAGGATGATGAACCTCCCATTTTTCATATGCAGGAACATAGAGAGGATGAACACCTTCATGCAGCATAAGACCCTCAGCAGCAACTTAACAGTGTTTATCACTTTGCTCTTATCCAGATTTTGGTGGATCATCAGTTGGAATTGCAGGGCATTGCTTGGGAGGAATTCATCTCCTATGACTTCTTCAGCACTTCACTGGTACTATCAAAGCCAGAGCATGAGATAGGTGTTCCTTCTCATCAGTATGAGCACCATGAGACCACGACTATGCTAGTATCCGTGACATATCAGAGAGGCAGTAGGCACTTGTTTGCAGCAGCAAAGCGAGTGTTATCTCCACCCGGGGTGGAAGGGTCCTCGCTTTCGGCATCGACTACACAGGTACAGGACAAGGGTAAGAATCCCATGCATGATGAGGGGCCATCAGGTGAATAGGAGGCTGATTTCATCCTCATTCAGGATGATGATGCAGAGGTGGAGAATGCCCAGCTCAGGATGACTATTCCGGAGCAGAAAATGGAGATCCAAGACTTTTCACTCAATGTGGAGAGGGCCAGATGGATCATCAAGTATCTGGAGCAGAGGAACAAGCAGCTTGAGGACCAGCATGAGATCATGGAGCTGCAAAAGCATCCGTGAAAATCGACAAGCTGCCCAACAAAGGAGGATCGAGCTCACTACCTTGGAGTAAGAGATCAACAATGACCGTGAGTCCTAGCTAGAGCGGATCAACATACACCTTGAGAGGCTGCTGGAGAAGTCCTACAGAAACAAAACCATACTGAGGAGGATGGTTTATCATTATAGGGCACGGAACATGAGTGCAAAGCCCTGAATAAGGAGCTTGAAGGCAAAATTGAGTAAAGCAACAAAAGAGGCAAAAGAGCAAGATCGGCTTTGAATATTGGCTGAAGCTTCTGTGGCCCAGCATAGTGCCTCTTAGAGAACCTCCAACCCAAATTTCAAGAAATTTGGGGCAATTTTGGTCATATGGAAATTTTTTGGTCACAAACACAGGTTTTTTCACCCTGTGCACCGCGCCGCGCCAGTGGGAGCTCCAAATGACAAATGGCTTGCATTTTTGGATTCAGCATGCAAAATCATGACTACTGGCGCTCGAGCAAGAAATTTGGGCATGATTTGAGTCTCCATGTGGTCAAAAACACCCTAAAAATGACCTCTCTACCCCTATTTTGACACACAGGAAGTAGTCTTGGGAGAATGAATATTTGGAGGCGCAAATGAGCTCCAAATTCAAAAATTCCACTTGGGTTGGAAAGTAGACAGGATAGGATTTCCAACAAGCACACTTGGGCACATTTTGGACTCCTGCAAGTGCCTCATAACTAGCCTCAAAGTGGCGCAGCGCATATAGGAAAAAAGGCCCAATTTACCTCTGTTTCGCGAAATTTCGATTTGCGACTTCTCCAAAGTGGGCCCGCTCATCTACACTTCACTTTTTCAGCACATAAGGCAGCATTTAAAGTATTTTAACTCCAGATGGGCTTCTATCCAAGTGGCAAAAGAAGGCAAACAGTCACCTAAGCCGTTTGTCATGTTTGTGACGTTGCACCTGTAGCTAATGGTTGGCTTTCCACCTCCATTTTGTAATGATTCGAGTAACTCCCCAACCCTTGGGCATTCTATCTCTTCATGGTACATTCTATATATTGTATGCAAACTATTTGCAAAGGGTTGGTTGGCTTGTAACTTCTGGGAGACTGTGGGAAAGAAACTCTATTTCTTCATTGTATATTTTGACAGAGGATTATGAAAGGCAACGCTCTGGTGTTCATGAGATGCATGTGTTGGAGTGTACATGGTCTTTATGTTCATGTGTATCTCTTTATGTTTCATAGTTCATTTCATATTCATTTCTAGTGAAATTTTCTAAGTTAGATAAGGTAGAATTCAATTTTATTGCTCTGCCTGTGGGAAAATTTCATGTTCAGTGTTCTTCGTCTATTGAAAAGGATTCATGTTGTCCATGCCCTTTTCACCCTCCTAAGAAATCTCTCCATTCCGCGCTATCTTAAACTAAATTGTTAGGATTTCCGCCTATCTTGCCTCACGAAGTAATCTGTGCCTTTGTATTAAATTCTCTGTTCATTGTGGTCCATTGGTCCCATACCATCCTAGAAACACAGCCATTCATAAAAATCACTTCTTGTATCCATGTTTACTTACTAGCCTAAGATCAATACTTCACTGTAAGTCATCTCAAGCCGTTTCATTTATATATTCACTGAGCGTGACTTGGAGAGAACCCTCTCCTGTTCTAGTAGGGCTAGCTACTAGACTGAGCGTGGTTTTTGGTTACCCTAAATTTTTCCTTCCTTCAACCTAAGGCAAATTTAGGTGCTAACAGAAACAAGACAAAAGAACAGTGATAGAAATACCGCATGCATTTGAGTCTTTCCATTGTAAATAACACTCTGATTCCACTTTCCTATTTGAGAAAGCTTCCAGGAGATACAAAAGTGCAGGTTTGAAAAAGTTTCTTCACAAAAATGTAGAACCTTGATCCACTACTAATAAAAATATATTAAGAAGTACAAAAGTGTAACTTCTCAAGTCAAGTTTTATACAAATTGAGGACCCCTTCTTAAAAGACATGAAAGAGTTTAAATAATAAAACAAAAACTAATTGTCAATAAAAATCGCTTTGAGCTGTTGAAACTGCAAACATGAAAATTTGGGATTTGATTTATGAAAATAATAGTGCGATATCCTTTGAATTGATTCATTGTATCTACTTCCCGTCTTGCACTCGCAACTAACAAATTGAGAACATTTCTAGAATTTCCGGAGGATGACTCACCCTGGAATATAGTTGACCTATGTATGTGGCATCTGAAATATCGGGAACCATGCGATTGACAACGTCGGCAAGGCATTTGGTGGCCATCTGCTAGCTATGCAGCTTGACTAGGAAGAACCAAAATGCATCCCAAGTCAAATTTTTCACTTTGCCGATTTGTTCTTCTCTGCTGGCTAGATCCTATCTCCATTGATTTCCTAACGCTTTTGCCTTAGGGAGATTTCCTGGGGAGCAATCGGAGATCAAGTTATCTCCATATAAGTTGTCATTTACCAACTCGACCACACTGTTAATTGTAACCCTGGCTCTGGAAATAGCTCTTTTGGCCTTTATTACCTGTGATTCCCACTCCTAAAATAAGACTTCTTTATGTGATTCTTGGATTTTCGATAGATTAGCAACCATGCCTTCTTCTGTACTTTGCCAAGGGAGAAATTTTGTGACCTTATCATCTGTGTTTTCAAATTCTGACTTGGGGTCAACTACTTGTTCAATGAGTGATGCAGTGATGATGCACAATGGGTCAACCAATGATATTTTATGGAAAAGGATATTCAGTTGCAGAGATAAGGCTTTAGTCACTTCCAAGGCTTCTTTATTGAATTCATCAATCTTTGGATAACCTTTGAGTTTCTCTACCTGTAATTGCAGTTGTGTGATTTGTTCTTCTTTGGCCTTCTTTTCCTGCTGAAGTGCCACTTGAAGCTTGCTGAGTTCTTGAGACAACTTTTGTTGTTTCTGCAGAGCCTGCTGATTGATATTTTGTTTCTCCAGATTTAACTGTTCTTTCAATTGCTCATTCTGCTATTTTTGCTCTGCTAGATGTTGCTCAAGTTGACAGATCTTCTATTGTTCCACTGTCGTTTTCTCTTCAAGTTGCGTGATCCTTAGATCCTTTTCTTTGATTCCTTGGCTAACTTCAGAGGCCTTGTCCATTGTAGTGGTTGTATAGGCACCTGCATATTGAGATAACTTAGTTAAATCCTCAGAAGGATTGACTTCTGAGTCTTTCCATACCACATTCATAAGTTCAACTTGAGGAGTTGAGAATGGTCCTTGATCAATTTTCCTCTTTTTCCTCTATCTTTTGACCACAACCCTATGCTTTAGACTGTAAAATACATCCAGGGGTGGTATTTCCTCAACCTTCAATACAATCTCTTAGGAAGGATCCTTTGGAATTATTTCAATATCATGTTGAGTGTTAACTGTGCCGACTGCCCCTTCAATTGTAATATTAGTAAAAATAGGCTCCTGTGTTGCGGGAGATTTTGGTATAATGATGTTTTGGGAGTCATTCTGGTTCTTGATCTGCTGAACGAATTGCTCCCATTCCTTGATTAAGTTGGCATCAATATGCATATTGGTATCTAGGAGCTCGCTGATCTTTTCATTTGTCTCCTCCTTTTCGGGAATATTCTCAGTAGTGTGTTCTTCATTGTGGCCTTCTTGCTGCACCATAGGGGTAGTGTTCAATAAATCCAGAGGTAGTGTTTGTAACCTCTGTGTCCTGAACTGCGTAAACTTATCTATCCCCCTTGCTCCAAATTTGATCCTTGCTAGATGTTTTACTTGTGAAAACGACTCAACCGAAGCAAACAAGTTATCATAGTCATCTTTCTCATGATCAAATTTGGAAAGTTTCACCTGAGTGGTAAAGTTGTAAGCCACTTCGTTTGGGTCATACTGTCTCTTAGGGATGACTGCTAACTTCAGAATTTTTATCTTCTCTATTTCTTTCTCGGCATGTTTCAAATCATGCAGTGAGTAAGTACCACAGCGAAGGGAAAATGTAGGCCACATTTGTTTCTTGGACTCTTTGAGGTTCCTGGACATTCCTTTCTCCTTTATCTGGTAAGCTATTTCTTTGGCCAATAGCTTATCAGGAATGTACAATGGCAGAACATGTGGATCTGTGGTGCTGCCAAAAATTCTGACATAGGTGAACTTTTCTTCACCGAACCAACTACCGATTGATGTTAGGTCAATGCTGGCCTCATTAGATAACCGAGGATCAGGTCTGTTGAATATGGCCTGATGGACGGTAAAACAAAACCATGGAAAATTCTATATATATGATATTTATAATGGGCCTTCCAAAAATATTTATGATAAATGTGAATAGGAGTTGGGTGTTGAGGAGTCCATTTCCAGCCTAGAATGGGGAAGTCAGAATTTAAATAGATGGTATCCATAATGTAGGCACTCATATAGAATGGTGGTATTATCCGGGTAGTTACATACATATTTCTTCTATAATCAAGGATTTGGTAGGCCATTGTATCTGATAAAATGGTTTCCCAATCCATGATAAAAGAGTTGATCACTGCTTCCATTAAAGGCACCATTTCTATGGAAAATCTACCTGAATCAGAGGCTCCAAAGAGTCTACATATCATAGCACCAAATAGCATTAGGGAGATGCTAAGGAGTCCATGGAGTACATACCAGGGGCATGATAAGGAGCATTGCCATGTTTTTGCGAATTATATGGCAGGAGGATGGCCCATGCCTCTGAGGTCGGAAGCCCCAGCGGGACCAAGTACAGGGCTCACGCTATGGTGCGTTGTCTATCAAGTAGCGAGAAAACATGCAACAGATAATTGCCACTTATTGTAAAAAAAATTACAGATGTCGCAACAGTTATTCTGTAACTTCTATAAATCGGTAGGCCGTGATGAGCGTAATTGTTGTAGCTATAAATTAATGGTGGAAAGAACACCCACGTATCAGATGCAAACAAAAAGTCAGCCTCTAGACCAAGGCATCGAGGGAGCACGCAGAAGATATCAGGGATGTGGATTAGGTTGAGGAGGAGGAGGACCTGGTAAAGGTCGAGGGCAAGCTATTTCCTATAATTGCAAAGTGCCAGGACATTACACGTAGGAGTGTACAAGCCAATCATGCCCGTCATGCCAGTATTGTACTCATTTTGACCACGCGATAACAGAATGCCCTATATTGATAGCTAAAATGCAGCAGAAGAAGGCGCAGCCTCAACATCTTACCCAAAACCTGTAGATGATGAGGGAAGAGCCTCACGAAGAGGATCCCAATGTCAATATTATGTTGCGAAGTGGTGTGACGACTGGTGATGATAAGGGAAAATAGCCTGAGGAAGGTGGATGGGTCCGCAAGGCTCCAGAAAAAGAAATTGGGTTTGATCTGAAGCATGCAAAGGAAATGTTCATGGAAGCAAAGAAAAGCTTCGCTGAAGCCTCTACCTCAGGAATTCAGGCTAGGCTATCTGAAGAAGTTGATCCCTCCATGCTTACTACTTTCTTGGAGACTTGCATGAGACTGTTGCGCGACAACAGGGTTGTGAAAGGATTACATGAGTTGATAAACAAATGTGCTGGTAGGGATAATGCTTCTAATGGGCACCACGCGGTCAAAAATATCGATAGACATAAGAGAAGAACAAGACGTGAGATGAGGCTCACTGCACAAATAGGAGGCATGCGCTCTAGTGGTCTCCGATTCAATTAAGAATGGGAAATCAACAGAAGATTATCCCTATGGGGAGATTGTATGGAGTAACCGTAGATATAGAAGGTGCGAGCGCGTTGGTTGACTTTGAAGTAATAGAGATTGTTGATGACAGCAATCCATATCCCGTGCTCCTTGGAATTGATTGGGCTATCGACATGAATGGGGTCATCAATTTGAAGAAGCAGACACTTTCATTTGAAAGGAAAATGCTCTGCATCGAAGTACCATTGGACCCTGTAGAAGGACTGCATTATACTGAACCAGTCCGCGACTATGAGGAAAGTGATGATGATTTGGACCAGATCTATAAGATAACAGTGCAAGACCAAGATTGGGTTAATCTGACAGTTGATGGACGAATTTCATGGGACCGTGAAAGCTCCTGTACATCATATTCAGACGAAGAATTGGAGCATTGGAAGAATAAGTTACATGAAGTATCTATGCTACGATGTAATATGATGACTAAATCATTGCACTGTTTATCATCTGAGGTAAGAAGTTTGCCTTATTATGATGGTCTAACTGATGTAGATAAATTTTTGGATTTGTTTGAAAGGGAAGTGCCTGAGAAGCATCTGCTTCCAAGTGCTATGGCATTGCGCGCTATGCCTGCACGGTGATCGGGTACGCATAAAGACAGTTTTGACGAATGGAGCGACTATAGGAGGATGATGCAAATGTGATTTGGTCACCCCAAGGTACAGTTGGCTGAAATGTATGATGGGAGAAATGATCTGTGCAATCATTTGGCAAAGTGGACTAAGGTTTATGGAATGGAGCCGCAACCAAAGTGGGTGCATATTTTCTATCACACTTTGGACATCATCCTAATGAACTGGTATTTGGAAACAAAGCTCTGCGACGGCACCACGGAATGGGATATCTTAAGAGAAGGGTACACGAGGATGTTCAGATTTGAAGACGGATTCGAAAGTATTGATGAAGCGCTGCAGGAGGTTAAGGTAGCAATCTTCATAATTCTACAAGATTCCTTGGAATTGATTCAACCAGATTGGAGCACCCAGTTGCACCATGCATTGGAATGCTATAATGTGACTATTGAAGGAGAGGATGAGGATCTAGGGAATATTAACATCCCCGAAGCATAAGTCCGCTGCTAAGTAGAGGGACCGTAGGTAGAGAACCCTGACATCACCGCGCCCCTAAAACTAAGCAGGTAAACATTGGTACAAAAGTGGAACCGAAGTTTGTGAAGATAGGAGATCACTGGGATGATGCTATCATGAACAAATTTGTTGAGTTTCTCCTCGAATATCAAGATTTATTCCCCACAAAATTTTTAGATCTAAAAGGCATCATAGGCGATTTGAGAGTGATGAAAATAAATTTGAAATTGGACGTGAAGCCTATTAAGCAGAGGCCATATCGCCTTAATCCCAAATACAAGGAAAAGGTCCTCTTGGAGTTGGACAATATTCTTACAGCGGGTATTATTGAACCAGTGGAGGAATCTGATTGGGTGAGTCCAATGGTGGTCCAGGAGAAGAAGCAAAAGGATGAAATAAGGATCTGCGTAGATCTCATGAAGCTCAACGATGCTTTCGTTCATGATCCTTTTCCAACTCCATTCACAGATGACGTACTGGATAATGTTAGTGGGAAGGAGGCCTATTCATTCACGAATGGTTTCTCTGGATACCATTAGATAAATATCGCACCAGAAGACAGGAGCAAGACCACCTTCGCGACAGAATGGGGATGTTTCCAGTATACAATGATGCCTTTCAGACTTAAGAATGTGCCAGCGATCTTCTCACACGTGGTCATTGCGGCATTAAAAGGGTTCATTCATAAGTTCTTGGAAGTCTATTTCAATGACTGGATAGTGTTTGGGATAGTTAAGCGCCATGTAGACAGTCTACACTTAATGTTGGATACATGCCGAAGGTATCAAATTGCACTAAACTTGAAGAAATGCTTGTTTTGTATCCCTTTTGGGATATTGTTGGGTCATGTGGTATGCAGGCAAGGACTCATGGTGGACCCTACTAAGATCCCAGTACTAATTAGTTTGGAGGTGCCAAGAACTGTTAAACAATTGCGCGCAACACTGGGCCACACTGGATATTATCGGAAGTTCATCAAAATTTATGCTCAGATTACCGCGCCTATGGAAAAGTTACTGAAGAAGGATGCTACATTCTATTGGGACAAAGAATGTCAGCGCAGCCTGGATGTACTAAAGGAGAAAATGGTCATTGAGCTGATCCTAGTCTTCTCGGATTGGAAGAAGGAGTTCCATGTGCATGTAGATGCCTCATGTATTGTGCTGGGAGCAATTCTGATACAAGTTGGTGAAGGAGAATTGGATCACCCTATAGCGTTTATGAGCAGCAAGTTGTCTAAGTCTGAAAATAATTACTCGACGATAGAGCATGAAGGCTTGGCTATGGTGTACGCGCTTTATAAGTTTAGACATTACCTGTTAGGCGGACATTTCAAGATGTACACATACCATTCTGCATTGAAATATTTAGTCAATAAGCCTGTGTTGGGAGGGGGGAATATACAAATGGCTATTGTTGTTTCAGGAGTATGATTTCGAGGTGATTGTGAATCCTGGAAGGTTAAATGCAGGGCCAGACCATCTGTCGCGCATTGAAACAGGAGAGGAGCCTACCAATTTGGAGGAAGGGTTGCCTGACGCACAGCTCTTCGTGATTGGCATAGCGGATAATCACTTTGCAAACATTATCCACTTTCTAACCACAGGGATGGCTCCAGAGGGATACACCAATGAAAAGAAGAAAGAATTGGTGGTGCGCGCGGCAAACTTTTCAGTTATTGCAGGCCATTTGTACAAGATGGGGTTGGAGGAAATACTTTGACGCTATGTGCCCAAGTTTGAAAGAAACAGTATCCTCGTTGAAGCTCGTGGAGGAGCTGCAGGAGGGCATTATGCAAGAAAAGCAACAGCACAGAAGATTTTACGTAATGGGTTGTGGTGGCATACGCTACATAAGGATTCCAAAGCATATTGTAGGGCATGTGATGCATGTGATAGGATAGGTAGGCGAAGGGATGAGCTGCCTTTGAATCCATAGGTGTCATTGTAGCCATTTGAGAAGTGGGCAATTGATTTTGTAGGACCGATTCTGCCCCCAAGAAAGAAAATAGGTGTGTGGTATATCATCACCGCGACCAAATATTTGACTAGATGGGTGGAGGCACAACCTGTGAAAGATTGTATAGGGGAAACAGTAGTGAAATTTCTATTTGAATATGTGTTGACCAGGTTTGGTTGTCCAAATATTTTGATGAGTGACCGCGGTACGCATTTTCCCAATGAAACGATTAACGCACTAACAGAGGAGTTCCAGGTTTACCATCAGAAGAGTATGCCATAGCATCCTCAGGCCAATGGAACAGTTGAGGCTTTTAATAAGATATTGAAGAATGCGTTGATGAAGGTTTGCAACGTGAAGTGGAATGATTGGGATGTGCACGTACCAGCAGTGTTATGGGCTTACAGAACTACCTGTAAGAAGCTTACTGGTCAGACACCTTTTAGGTTGGTTTATGGCGTAGAAGCTGGAATACATTATGCTTAGTCTACGCATAGCGTCTTTCACAGGAATGGTGGACCGCGGAGCCTTGGAAGAAAGACTTGCCCAGCTAATAGAGCTCGAGGAAGATAGGTTTTTGGCTAGATTCCATCAGCAAGTTCAGAAGGGACATGAAAAATCTTGGCATGATCGACACAGCAAATTGCACACCTTCAAGATAAATGATTTAGTTTTATTATATGACAGTAATTTTGATAAGTTTCTGTTATCAAAGAGATTACATATGGTGGAGCAGTTCAGCTCACAAAGTTCAATGGAGATCCATTTCTAGGGAGTTTAAATGGAAGCCAATTGAAGCCATACACCGGGGATCTGGCCCAATGACTACATGAAGGTAGAACAGTCTTAGCACTCTAGGCAGTTGCGAGGAGGCATAGGACTATAAACTACATTGCCCAATTGGTAGAGTTGCGCGACAAGGGGCCTGTGTGAAAATGAATGATGTCACAGTACCAGAAGAAGCGTGAAGGGAGTTGCACTATAGGAGGACAGACCATGCAGCATAACCAAAAAGTAATCGTTACAATCATTGTTCATGATTTGACTGACAGGAGACGACTAAGAGGAGCGGGGGGGCGACATTTAAGGCAATTAAGGTTGTATTTAAGAGTGAGACCTTTGGAAGTCTGCCGCCAATTCAGCATTTATGAACGGATTTTGGGGGCAACGGTCGAATTTGAGCTTCAATTCACCTATAAATTACACATGGATGTCCAACGAAAAACACTTTGCATCCTTAGAATTTATGTGTTGTGTTGTCTAGTGCACATGAATCGCGAGTATTTCGAAGCTCTGATCGCAAGCCCTGCGTTCGACAGGTAGTATGAGTTAGATCGAAAACTCATTACTGACATCATGTTATGACCAAGTCCTGCTGAAACCGCTAGCACTAGAGGAACTATTGCCTCTGAGGGAGCTGCCACGAAAGTAATGAGAATGGAGGTTCCAGGTGCAGTGCCTACGGCGCCGAGGTCACCTAGGCTGAAGCCTACGCCGGTGAGGGAGGTCCCCAAACCCAAGAAGGACAAACAAAAGAAGCCCATACCAGTGCGTGAATCACCAAGGAAGCATGCAGCTACCAGGACCAGAGGAAGGAAAAGTCGAGTGCAAAAGAGAAGGGGAAAGTGGTAGACTTGGAGGTCGAAGAGGGCGCGGAGGACATAGACACCAAGGGGGTGGCTCCAATATCCAAATTGTCGGATTACATCCCTCCGCGCAAGGGAAAAGTGAAGGTCCCTAAGGACCCAAATGCAGGACAATTCCTCCACAACACACCCCTTTTACCGAAGAACCTAACCTTCGAAGGTCCATGCATGACACAGATCCCACATTTGAGGCTAGAAGATTGGGATTTGGCAGACCACGAGCGCTTTCCCCTCTTTGCTACAGACATTTACGTGAAGAGGGTCTTCTACAAGGAATATGGTGTCACTACGTTGGAGCTTGCGAAATGGATTCACTGAGTGAACCAATCGGGCTTGTTGAACCTGTTATAGGTGCCCCACTACCATCGCTCCAATATTAACTTGATTGCCATTAAGCAGTTGTTGTGCCTGGTGCATGACGGATGATTGTGGTTGAGCGCACTGATCCCTATCACCAATATGTTGATCCATCGGATCACGTTGTTGCCGCACTTTGGATTGAATTCGTCCAAGGAGTTTGGTGGAAAGACAAGCAAGCATGACCTCGAGGAGAAGATGAAGGACAATTTCAATCTTGTGAAGAAGCTGCAGAGGTATTCTATTACCTTGACCACTGACCCCGCAGTAAAGTTTTCCATGCAGATCTTGGCTAGCAAGGTTATGAGAAAGTGTCGCGTGGACAAGGTGCCGACACCAGTGGTTTCTTTGGCTACACAGTGCACGGAGGGCGTGCAGTTCAACTGGCGCGCTACCTATGTAGTGAGTTCCTCACAAACTATTGAGAGTCACAAGATGAGAGCAAAACATTCCACTATGCATGGTTGTTGCTCTCCATTGTGCTCATCGCATGGGATCTGTCGGAGGTCATCCAGTTTCCTCCCAAAAGATTTATTGGAGGTTGCAAAGTTTGCATCTCTATGGGCTACAAAAGATTTTGTGCGGGTCACAGAGACCAAAGTATTTTGGGTGCTAATGGAGGCGAGCATTCACATGCCCATCAACCAGAATCCATGGTTGTCACTAACTGTGTTTGAACAGCTTTCAGGTTACGTGGAGTTCAAAGCTGACTTCCACCGTGTATACATCCGGGCGCAGAAGGATCCGCAACAAAAATGGTTCGACCTACCCTACCTCACTATAGATGACCCTATTGAGGAGGTCATCAAGCGTTGGCTGTCAGAGTGGCACTCTCCATTCGATTTGGCTGCAGGCACTAGCAAGTATGCATAGAAAAAGAAGAAGGAAGCAGCCAAGCAGAAGGTTTAGCAGTTGGATGAGAAGCGGAAAAAAGAGGCCGAGGAGAAGGCTCGGGTGGAAGCAGAGCGCGGTGCGAAGTAGCAAGCCGAACAGGAGGAGGGTAGCTCCAAGCAGAGTGAAAATTCTCGCCCCAAACGGAGGAGGAAAAGCAGTCAAACTAGGGCGGCGGTGGTCAGGGGGAGTAGAAGAGCACTCCCTTGTGGGTCAAAAGATAAAGAGAACATGGAAAGGAAGGACTGTGAAAGAAGTCCAAGGCAACAAAGTCATCGCTGGATCTAATCACTTTGATAGATGGTGACCTGGGCAAGATAGGCGACAAAGTGCAGGATACTACTGCAGCAGTTTGAGCAGCAGCAACAGCAGGCACTGAGCACCATCCAGAAGGATCTACGCAAGCTATAGATTCATACGACTAGAATCCAGGTAGGCGTCAGGCAAAGTAGCACTGCAACAACAAGTTTGGCACTGGGGACCACTCAGGCAGCTGAGATGGTTCAATCACTGGACCTACAGACACTCGCACTACGAGATGGATCTTTGAGAGTGGAGGCGGCCAATGACAAGGCCATAATGAGTTCTTTTATAAAAATTGGCCTCAACCTGGCCGTGCTCCCAAATGAGTACCTGCACACACTGCAAGCAGGAGTGATAGCAGAATTTAGAGCTTGAGGGCAGCGCACGCTCAGCCTCCTCAGTGAGTATAGAGTGAAAAATGAACAAATGTTCGCTAAGAAGTCAGAGGCATTGGAGGCACAGAAGAAAATCCACGTGCAGAATGAACAGCTTGTAGTCGTAGTGACAGAAGCCTGCAGAACAGTGCCCAAACTACATATAAGAGAGAAAGCATCGTGGAGGAGAAGATTAGAAAGATGGTTTCAGGCGTGCACGACGCCAAGACAGAAGTGGCTAGAGTTCATTTTGAGCTGAACTTGAGGATCACAAAATTAGAGTTGAAGTCATAGCCTTCAACTCCATCAGAGGTAAGGGAACAACATGAAGTCGTTGTCAAGGATGGATTCGCGACAGTGGATGTCGTGGTGGTAGACTACACCACGCTTTTTGAGCAAGCAATGGAGGTACTCATGGCTCTACAGGAATATCCCACCCTGCAAGTCTTGAACGTGTGAGCTTGCGAACTCTAACAACTATGTGATGAAGTAAGGGCGACGATTCACACCGTTGCTACTGCACAATGCCTTGCTAAGCTGCAGGAGCCGAGACAGTTGTTTACACAGGTGGAAGCAGCGCAGAAGAGAGAGGTAGTCCTCAAGGCCAAATTGGGGCCTTGGTTGGATGAGGCCTACGTCATCTCTACCAACATTCAGGAGAAATTGGTGAATTTACAGAGTATGCAGTAGAAAATCAAGGAAGACAATGCAAGATCGATAACCGAGCAGCTAGTGGAGAAGATCAAGCAGGTAGCCACACAAAGCACGGCTAAGGTAGTAGTATCATGAGTGGAGTTGGTGGATCTTCACTATAAGATCTCTGCGCCAATAGAGTGACTCGAGGGAGAGTCACGAGCTTTGTGTTGGGGGCCTGTTGGGATGGGGTCCCCTAGGGTCAATTTTGGGGCAAAAGCCCAAGTTTTGATGTACAAAATGTAAAGTCTCCGCAAATTGTGGTCGCGGAGTGTGTAGAGAGTTAAATTGTGATAAATGGTTTTACCCTTCTTTTATGTAAGTTGAGTCGGCTTTTGAAGATCTACCCATGGTCCGCGGACCATGGGATTGTATAAATAGGTGTGTCTTAGGATGTCTAAGGAAAGCAATAGAGACGAAGATGAATGTAATGGGTCAGTAAGAGGAAGAGCATAGAAGTATTAGACTAGGAAGAGAGGCTCTGCAGCTATGTGCACAGAGGCCAGAGTAGAGTCCATAGCTGAATGCACAGACCCCCGTAGCTGAGTGTGCAGGGAAGTCTTGAGTCTGTAAGCAGAACTGAGTATTAATAAAGAAGATTATTGCAGAAATACTTGTGTTTATCTCTTTACTTCTGTTTATATGAAAGCACCTTATGTTATAATGAGTTTATAAAATAATGATGTATTGATGCGTGACTTTACATGACTTATACTATTATATGAATGCAATTAATGTTAACTGTTTATGCAAATATTATCTTGTTATGTGTTGAAGTTATCGAACACTTAAGCTATCGGAGTAATTATTGGGTTATACGTAATCTTTGATGTGCATAAGTAGTGGATTCACCTATTCAAGGCCCGCGAAAGACATTCGTAAACGTTCACGGAGGTTTAGAGACTTACTAAAGGGAGTTATATCGAAAAAGCCCTAAAGGCTTATTGATCTGCGCGAAGGAAGATTTAGGGCATAAAATGACATCACGCTCATCTATGGGTGCAGAAACTTGGTTCCATCATCCCCCCATATTGCTTCATGTGAGACTTCAATCCGTGCTCCACAGATTGATGCCGAAAGGGCCAGTAGTGTAGGGATTTGTTTGGCGCAACTAACTTTGAACCTGGGTCAGGACCCACTAAGCCAATAGTCTACTGATATAGCAAATGCACACTTCCATGTTCACAGACCATAAGACCCACTATACTTCACCAATTGTGACTTGCGATGGAGTTGCCTGAACCATCGCCTTAACCTCCGGACCTAACTACCATGTGACCACTCAGCCTTAACTGCGAGATAGGCAGGGAAGCTGGTGGGACCGCCAATTTCGGCGAAACTGCCAGAATTAGCTCCAGGTAATGAATTTAAATGGCAATTAGCCAGATTTGGAGGAGAAAATTGTGGAAAGACTGACATAAGTCATAACTAAGGAAGTTTCCACCAAATTGGATGCAAAAATAGGTTAGATAGCCATTTTTTATTATTTTGGACTCATTGGAGTAGCTTTCATAAGCATTGAAAATTGTAAACACATATTTTTATACTTTTGAGCATAATAGAGAGGCCCAAGCCATTGAGCATAATTGACGTAGCCCGAGAGGGGTGAGATTATTTATCATGTGCTTGTTGTAATGTGTTTTTGATGATGTTTTGTATATGTTTATGTTGTTATTCAATTTCTGGTTTATGTTAAATTGCTCATAAAATTAATATATAAACCCTTCATTTCACTTGCAAAAATTGATGAATCCTTAAGAACAATGAAAGCATTTTGTTTATAATCTGAGGAAGATCTTGGCGCTACAAACTAATATTCTAATCAAATCATAGTCACCCAACCTACCGCCATACTCGGAGACAACCAAAATTAGTGACACCCAAACAAACCTCCATGTTCATTTTATGCGACGAACTAGACCATTTCATAAACCAATGGCCCGAGTTACAGGAATTTAGGAGTATTACCCTAACCTCATCAACCCGAGCAACATAGCCAGACATAGGCCTCATAGTTGCCACATTTGTGTTGTAAATCATCATACTCGGTGTTGCCTGTTAGAGTCGGTCTAGTAGCCCTCCATCAGCGATCAAAGCTCTTTGCATTTGCATAAGTAGGTGTCTCATGAGTGTCATCTTATTGCATTCCATTAGGCATGCCATAACCCTGATTGAGGAGCTTATGTCTTTTATTCCCCTCTTGGCACTGCTGGATTAAGTTTGTTGCAGTCAATAAATTCATTACAAGGTCATTGGTCTTGTCTTGAAATCAAGGTCCTAGGTCTAGGGTTTAGTACAATTTTGTCTTTTGAGGTCATGTCTTTTGAGGTCAATAAATGCCCAGCAGGCCAGAGGGATGTCCATCAAAGCATCACTTCAGATGATTTCATATTGTATAGCTAATTTTTGCCTTGAGTTCAAAAACTCTGTTTTTGAAGGCAAGGTCATTTTCTCATTTTTGTAAAAATTTGTAAAAAAATTCAAACTCTCCGAAAGTTGGCATGCGGCCTTGGTCTCCTTTTCCAAGACTCCTCAGAATCTATCCCTGCAAAAATTTTCAAGAAAAAGCATCATTTCAACCAATTTCATGACAAAAAGGAAACCACAAGTCAGCAGCAATTAGTTTTAGTGTCATTGCATAAACATTATAAATTGGGTTTGAGGGGAAATTAATTTAAATCAAGCTTATAAAAGCCCCTCTCTCCTCATTTTGCAATTCATTTGCCTCCAAGACTCCAAGAGCAAGTGTGAAAGGCGATTTAGTGTGAAACTGGGTGAATTGAGAAATAGAGCCCGCGCTCTACGCATCAGGGCCTGCGCGCTACGCGTTGGGCGCGCGCTACGCGTCAGGGCAGAAGTTCCAGTGTTAAAAAGCACGGGCGCTACGCATAGAGTGGGCGCTACGCATCAGTACCCGTGCGCTACGCGTTGGGTTTCACCTACAACAAATTGCCAACAAGCTTCAAAACGACCTCAAATCTCTTAAGTTTTACAGGTAGGCCTCAAGTCATCAATGTTTTTTGCTTGCTAAAGAAAAATGAGCATGGAAAATATGTCAAATGCCATCAAGTGTGAAGCATGAAATTCATATATATTATGTTTAAAATTTTCAAATTGCAAGTGAAGCTAGGGTTTTGAGTTCGCTGCCCAAGGTCATCTTTTTCACTACCTCATTTCCCCACATTCCCATTATCACTTCCCTTGTCACTTTCACACAATTTCCCTAACAAAAATATCAAAAGCCCTAAAACCCTACCCCTATCCCTAAAATTCAATAAAATCTCCCTAAACCCTACCTCCTATCAAACCCCTGCAAATTATGATTCTGTGATGATGTATATGTCACAATTCTTTCCCTAAATTCCCTTTTATATATATATTCCCTAAATCCCCTCAAAAGATCCCCTCCCTAACATCTCCCTTGTGTTTTTTTGTCCCCTTGGAGCAGCATTCAAACAGTCAAAACAGCAAGTCATTTGAGCAGAAGCAGCAGTACATTTCAGCCATTTTGCTCTTGAAACCATGTCAGAAACCGAAACAGACTATGAGCAAAGTGATGGCCGTGAGTCAACACCGGAGATTGAGGTTCCAAGGAGGCCTCACAGGGGTGGTAAGGGTGCTCAGCATGTGAGAGAGGAGCCCACCTCTTTGGCCTATTTGCAAGCGTGTCCACTTGCAGTCACATGTTTCCGTCATCAATCATGCTATGGATATTGCGAGAGAATTTCCCAAATTCAGCACCACAGGGAATTGGTCCGCTTGTTTGTTTTGCATTTGCACAACGGGCATGTTAATCTTGCAGGGGTGGATTTTACATTGTCACCTGAGATTGTTGCTCAAGCAACAGGGATACCCAATGTTGGAGAAGAGTGGAACAAGCGCCAGCTGTTGGACAGATTCCAGTGTGAGCCCTACATTA
>APFE031435491.1:134107-185686 GCA_000404065.3 Pinus taeda
CAGATTCCAGTGTGAGCCCTACATTAAACCTGTATATATGAGGCACCTAACTGGTGTGTTTCCTTTCAGATTCTTGAGGGATGAGTATGCGCCCTTAATGAGGCTCATCATTCGCTATTTCACCTGTGAGGGCAGATTTTCACGTTTGTATTCGTATCATATCCGCTTGTTGATGCATTTCACACGGGTACGGATGATGAACATCCCTTTCTTCATGTGCCGGAATATTGAGAGGATGGTGCCCTTGGTGCAGAGAAAGAGCCCAGCACAGCAACACAGGAGCATCTACCATTATGCTTTGATCAAGATTGTGGTCATGCATCAGTTGGCCCAGCAGGGTGTTCCATGGGAGGATTTCATCTCTCGAGATTTCTTCACAGTGCCACCATCCCCTGAGGTTGTTCATGAGGAGGGAGGACCTTCATAGCAGTATGACATCCCTGAGCCCAGACATGTCAGCTCCCCTCCATTGGTCACATATCAGAGAGGCCACAGGGCCTTATTTGCATCAGCTCGGCGAATATTTTCTCCACATCAGGTGGAAGGGGTCTCGCCTTCTTCATCAGCACCGTGAGTGTTATCTCCACACCAGGTGGAAGGGCCCTCGCTTTCGACAGTAGCACGGGTATCAGAGAGGGGCAAGCAGCCCATGATTGAGGAGGGATTGTCAGGTGATCCAGATATTGACATCATTGATTTTGACACCCGTTCTCCTAGCTTAGAGCTTAAGGAGATCATTCAGCAACGGGAGGCTAAAAATCGCTTGTTGCAAGAAAAATTAGAGATGGCACAATGGAAAATCACATATTTAGAGTAGCGCAATAAGCAATTAGAGGATGAGCACACTCTCGATGAGTTGCGGAGGATCCATGAAGACCGCAACTTGGCTCGTAAGAGACCCGGTGATTTGGTACCCATTGAGCAAGAGGCTATGATTCTCCGGGTCAATGCTCATTTGGAGAGGTTGCTGGCCAAGGCTAACAAAGATAAGGACATGCTCCGGAACATGAAAAACCATTATTGGGCTCGAATGCACGTATGTAAGGCAAAAATGAAGGTGCTCAAAGGACGGTTGGCCAAGGCACTAAAACGAAGAAAAAGGCCCGATCCCCTCCACATCTTGGTTGAGGCTTCCTTGAAGGAGCACGGTTCTAAATGACTTACCTTCTGCATAAATTTCAAAAAAAATTGAGTATTTTTGGTCATTTGTGAATTTTTTGGGCAAAAAACAGGTTTTCTTCCCCAACGCGTAGCGCGCCACGCGCTACCCTGATATGGGCAACTCATTTTCATGAAAACTGAACATTTTTGGATTTGTCATGAAAAAATACACTTTCTCAACAATTTCCAAGAAATTTCACCAAGTTTTGAGCCTCCAGAAGGTCAAAAAACAAGCAAAAAATGACTTTATGCCACCTTTTTGACACACAGGAAGCAGTCTTGGGAGATTGCAATTTTGGAGGGGCAAACGGTCACCAAATTCCTAAATTCCACTTGGGTTGGAAGTAGACATCCAGACCTTTACAACAAGCCCACTTTTGCCTCATTTGGACACCGGAAAGTGCCTCAAAATCAGTCCCAAAGGCGCGCTACGCGTTGAGATTCAGGGCACTACTTATCAGGCTATTTTCACATAAATGCACCTACAGCTCAGCAAAACGCAGTTTTGACTAGGTTTGACTTTTTAGAGTGGATTTTGATCCTCCTTGATGTAAATTATGTAATTTTATGATACTTTGACACTTATTTATCTCTTCTAGAAGATTAATTCATGAAATAGGCAAAAATTTAATGAATGAATTGGTTTCCTAGCTTATAGAGGCAAGTTGTTTTGAATGCCTAGATTTTAGTGCTCAGTTTGGAATTGGTTGAAACAGCTCCTAGGATAGTGAGCTCGACCCCTAGAGGCAAGGAAAGATGTTAGCTTGCCTATATTATGTACTTTCTTAGTCATTTTCATGGTTGGACTCTTGAGGGAGAAAGCTTCTATTGTATTACTCATTGTATCTTTGCATTTTTGGCAAAGGAAGAAAGACCAGGGTTTTGCAGTCCTTTTTGGGATTCTTGTGGTTACATGTATTGATGGTGTGTTTCTATTTGTACTTGTAAGTTTGTTATGTGAATCATATTCTTACTTTTTCTTCTGCAAATTAGGCAAATGAAGTGTTAAGGTAGAATTCATGGTTGTTATGCTCTGCCTTTAAGTTTGCTTAATATCAATGTTTTCAGCTGTTTAAGGAGAATTCGAGGTGATTGCTTGCTCTCCTTAGCTCCTCACCAGTCATTCTCATCCATCCATATCTTTCAAAGGCATCAATACAGTCTCCTACCTCGCCCCAAAGAACCCCCTGCGAAAATTGTGTCCAATCCCCGCACCCAAAATTGGCTTTCCCCAATTTTCCACCAAAACCCTAAAAATCCCAAATCAAACCTTTTTTATCAGTTTACTAGCCTAAAATCAGTGTTCTTTATTGCTTATCTTTGCCTGTTGAAGATCTTTGCCGAGATAGACCGGAGAGAGCCCTCTCCTGCCCCGTAGGGCTAGCTACGAGGCTAAGTGGTTTGATGTTGCCTTGGAGTTTACCTTTTTCAGCCTGAGGTGAAATTTCAAGCGCTAACATTGCCCACACCTTCCCTGATTCCGTAAAACATTGGATTTCCTGCCTCGATTCATCGTTCAGAACTCAGATTTCGTCAAAAGAAATACCAAATCCTCGGATAACACCAAACTAATAGGAGATGACATATCTAGGTCCATATTGTGCATACTCAAGGAAAAAAACACTGCTTGAGACAAATTATTACACCCATGAATGTTTCAACCCCCACCACCATTGGTATAGACCTAGAAGAAAGACAAAACAGCCTCAGGCCACATTGTCAAAATCACCCACGCGTGTGCCCTATGCGATAGACCCAACCACCTGGTAAATCAATGTTGGGAATTGGGCAAGGTTCAAGTCATTTTTCACTTGTTGGTCCATATTCCATGACCTAACAGCACTAGACGCTCACGTCGTCAGTGTCACATATGCTCTCGAGAAAACCATAGGCGGAATCGTTAGTACCTTCCACGTTTTCGAGCAGTGAGTGCAGCATTAAGACAACCTCACATTAGGGACACAACTCATGTTGATACTAAAATCCAAAGGTTTCCAACACCCAGGAATGCCCCACCTAATGACACCAACCAGGCATCATCGTCTCACACTATGGACAATATTAATTCCCACAACATTTATTGTCTTAGCACTAGTTCTATGTGCAGTATTTGCACTAGTAAATCTCATAGTTTTGAGTCATGTCATATGTTACAAAAATTTAGACAGCTTAGGATTCAACGTCAACCTCCTATTGAGGAAGACACTTTTTCCCCTCAGACACCAACTAGGTTGAAAGAACTTCCTCTCACTCATTATCAACCTGCCATTTCAGAAATACTACCACCACCTAATGCTGATGACACGCAACATCACATACGATTTATTTCTTTGTCCGTAGGAAACGTGATTCTTGTTGTCTACTCATCATTTTTTGGTGTCAATATTTCTAAACCCACCACACTTGTGGTACCAACACCGATGTTGCAGACCCATCCCATCTTCACACAATCAACTTCACTAGGTTCTACGGCATCAAACACTTAATCATATTCTTGTTTTTCAACCAACACAGTGAGGCCCGAACTCCACCCTCACGGCCTCGTGCAACCCAATTCAACAATAGATTATGTTTTTCACTCAGACAAAGATATTCTAGAGGCCATGATGGAACCTAAATTTCCATGGCACACCATGCACCATCGTTCATTATTTCTACCTGAAAAACCATTCGTACCTACTGATGCACCTAGCCAAGATATTTACGCCATAGAATCAAAATATTTACTGGCTCTAGGACAGGTATATTGGTTTAATAATCCAAGAACCAGAACCAGATGCATTCGAGGAAGGCAACATGTCAAATATTTAACCTACCATTAAGGTCGATATTTCAAAAAAACCTAGCATAGTTGAGGATATCTCGTTGGGGGCAACTTGCTCTCTAGAAGAGGTGGCCTCATACACTACCATGTTCCAAGAATTTAGGGATATATTTGCATGGGCTTACTCTAAGATGCCAGGTATCAGTCCCACCATTGTGGAACACCATATTGACATCCACCCTATTAGGCAGGAACAGTGTCAATTACATCCCTCTAAGGCAAAAGATATTAAGTAAGAAATCGATAAACTCCACAAAGTTGATTTCATCTATCCTATCACTTATACTTCTTTTCCAAATCTAAACAGATCATGTCCCAAGGACAATTACCCTACACCATTCATCGACGCTTTTGCAGGTCATGAATCCCTATCCTTCATGGTCGTGTTCTCTGGGTATAATCAAATTCAAATTCGCCACATAGATCAGTATAAAACAACCTTCACAAACCCATAGGGAACATTTTCATACCAAGTGATGCCCTTTGGCCTTAAAAATGTTGGTGCCAACTTCCAATGAGCCATGAATTATATCTTATATGATCTAGTTCATCTCATTCTCATCTATTTGGATGACCTCATTCTATGATCCAAAAAGTGTGATGACCATTTGGAGGACCTTCGCCTGGTGTTTCAAATATGTTGATAATATAACCTTCGCTTGAACCCTCTCAAGTGCGTCTTCTATGTCAACGCATGAAAACTACTGGGATTCGTTGTTTCCCAGCAAGGTATTACAGTCAACCCTCTCAAATTTCGGGCCATCAAGGAAATACCACCTAAAAAAACTTTAAAGCAACTCCAAAGCTTGAAGGGTAAGGCCAACTTCTTACGCTGCTTTGTTGCCGACTGCGCTACTTCTGCACAAGGATTCTTCCTCTTACTTCGTCGGGATATCCCTTTCCACAAGGATCAAGAGGCACAAAAATCATTTAAATCCCTAAAAGACGCATTATGTCAAACACCTTTGATTATCCCTCCTAACAACAACAAGGACTACACCCTATACCTCTCAGCATCTAATGTAGCCATTGTTGGGGTATTAGTCCAAGAAGGACCTGATAATGGAGAGCGTGTAATCTATTACGTTAGTAAGAACCTCTCTTGGTCTGCGTTGAAATATGAGCCAATCAAAAATACAACCTTAGTACTCATGCACTTCATATAGAAGCTTCGACATTACATAATCTTACAGACGACCATCATAGTAGCAAACATCAACCCTATGCGATACTTGGTCACTCATCATATGATGAACCACAAATATGCTCGATGGGTCATTATTCTGCAAGAATTCAATCTTTAGTTTGCCTCCCCCAAGAGAAAGAAGGCCCTTATCCTCACTGAGTTCATCACTGATATCCCAACAAAGACCCAAGGATCCTCCTTCAATAATGCATTCCCCAACGAACATTTTCTCTTAGTATCAAAGGATGACCCATGGTATGATAACATCCTCCTCTTTCTACGAACTCGGAAGTTCAAACTTCAGCTTACTCATGAAGACCAAAGGCACATACGCCACCAAGACCCCTACTATCTCCTTTTGGGGGATTTCCTCTATCGAAGGGGCATCAACACCATCCTTCATCGATGCCTCACCCATGAACAAGTCAAGTAGGTATTAAATATTGTCGTAGCGGACTTGCGACGATCACCTCTCAGCGATGGCCACTCAGAAAATCCTTTGTGTTGGTTATTTCTGGCCCACACTTTTCCATGACTATATTCAAGCAGTGAAGAGATGTGAGCAATTCCAAATATATGCTCATAAGGCACAATCCCCACCAGGTCCCCTACACCCGGTCATCATCATTGGCCCCTTCTACAAATGGGGCATAGATTTCATGACCTCCAACCCCCCATCATCAGGAAACCATAAGTACATTTTGGTTGTTGTTCACTACTTCACCAAATGGGAAGAGGTCATGCCCACATATAATAACAACATGGAAACCATAGCATGGCTTTTCTTTAACCATTTCATAACACATCTTGGTGTTCCCAAGGAGTTGGTATCCGATCGTGGCAAACATTTCGAGAAAAAAATATTTTAGGAGTTATCCCAACACCTTGGTTTCTCTCATGAGTTCGCTTCCCCATACTAACCCTAGTCTGATATCCAAGTAGAAGCTATCAACAAAATCCTCAAAACAATGTTGTAACGAATGGTGAACAACGACAAAACCAATTGGCACCACATGGTGTTTTAAGCCCTGTGAGCGTACTTCACGGTTGTTAAAGCCTCTACAGGATTCACACCCTTTCAGTTATTCTATGGGGTCAAAGTTGTCCTCCCCATCGACTGTGAGATCCCTACCTTGCACTTGGTCATCAAACTTCTCACCGACACCACACCTTTAGAACAAAGGTTGGTATGGCTGGAACATGTCGAGGAAAGTTGGCAAGAATCTCTCCAACATAACGAAGCACACAAAAAGTGGACTAAAGCCTCTTTTGACCGCAATGTCACCCCTCAGTCCTTTATCAAGTGGGATTTAGTCCTTCACTATGATGTTTCCAAAGAAGCATTAGGAACTGAGAAATTTGGGACATTATGGAAGGGCCCATATATTGTTAAGCATTTTCTCCTCAAGGGGGGATACTTCTTAGTAGCGCCCGATGCGACTTGCCTCAAAGATCCTGTCAATGGGCTATACCTTAAAAAATTCCATCCATAGAATTACAAACATCCCTAGAATGTAAATATATGCACCATGACTTATTTTTATGATGACCACCTCATCATGGATACAAACTAAAACCTCTCTCTCTCATGTGTCACAGATGGATCATCCGCTAGCCTATCATCATGGGTTCATTGATGGTGCTTCTCAATGGTCGCAAAACCTCGCTATAGTAGCCTAGGCCATATACTCTCCTAACCTCACACCATGTCTCACCAATGGACTATGTATCGAGTCAGCCACAAAAAATCAAGTTGAGTAGGACATCGTCATAGGCCTCTTGGTTGATGCCTCCCATCTAAGTAATAGTCACATGCATTTATTCCTTGATTCTCATATTTTTTATCGTAGTCAAACAGAACCTTCAAATTTTATGATCCATGCCTTTTTCGAAAATACTTGCATGCATAAAGGTTAGCTGGTGGTTTTGATCATATCACATTTACACATATACCAAGAAATCAAAATCATATATCTGACCTCATAGCTAATCAATTCCTAGACTAGCATGTATCACATATATATCGCCATCAAGAAACATAATATTTATCACATAAATGCAGAAAAACATCACATGTATAGAAGCATGCACATAAGGACGCATCAAAAGAGCTGCAAAAATCATGTCTCGTGTATATATATATATATATATGTCTCACCAATGGACTATGTATCGGGTCAGCCACAAAAAATCAAGTTGAGTAGGATGTCGTCATAGACCTCTTGGTTGATGCCTCCCATCTAAGTATTAGTCGCATGCATTTATTCCTTGATTCTCATATTTTTTGTCGCAGTCGAACAAAACCTTCAAAGTTTATGATCCATGCCTTTTTCGGAAATACTTGCATGCACAAAGGTTAGCTCGTGGTTTTGATCATATCACATTTACACATATACCAAGAAATTAAAATCATATATCTGACCTCATAGCTAATAAAATCCTAGACTAGCACGTATCACATATATATCGCCATCAAGAAACATAATATTTATCACATAAATGTAGAAAAACATCACATGTATAGAAGCATGCAGCTCTTATGATGCGTCCTTATGTGCATGCTTCTTTACATGTGATGTTTTTCTGCATTTATGTGATAAATATTATGTTTCTTGATGGCGATATATATGTGATACATGCTAGTCTAGGATTTGATTAGCTATGAGGTCAGATATATGATTTTGATTTCTTGGTATATGTGTAAATGTGATATGATCAAAACCACGAGCTAAACTTTGTGCATGCAAGTATTTCCAAAAAAAGCATGGATCATAAACTTTGAAGGTTATGTTCGACTGCGACAGAAAAAATATGAGAATCAAGGAATAAATGCATGTGACTAATACTTAGATGGGAGGCATCAACCAAGAGGCCTATGATGATGTCCTATTCAACTTGATTTTTTGTGGCTGACCTGATACATAGTCCATTGGTGAGACATTGTGTGAAGTTAGGAGTATATGGTGTGAGGTTAGGAGAGTATATATATATGAAAAATATATTAGTACAAAAATATATATCCACTAGCTAGAGGCTAGCCATCAAACAGGGGAGCATCCTCATAATGGGTGTTTTCCTTGGTACATACAAAAGAAATATCTAGGTCTGTGGCCCTCCACCCCCTGCGCCCCCCACCTGAGCTCCAACTGCCTCATCTAGTGCTATAATGGGATGTGCAGTCGCTACTACCATCGCGAGGCGGCGAAGGGTTGGGTATCGCGCACTGTCACGTGCCATAACCATCTCCACCATCTCCTCCCCCAATCTAACCCACCACTCCTCGAGCATCCCCCACGTCAGGGTGACTGCTCGACCCCATGCATCCTCTGAATCCCGTAGTTGTGCCTCTACATCCTCTGCCCGAGCCTCTATCACCTCAACACACTCCCACAACCTGGTCATCTCCGTTGAGGCAGAGGATTTGCTTCCCTTTTTAGAGGGGCCACCAATCTCTATCGGATAGTGTTGTGCCAGCCTCTAAGGCTCCTCCTGATCCCTGGCATCTCTTCGTCGTTGTGGCATAGCCGTCGCACTAGATAACTCCATCTGTCGACAATTGTTGCCTACTAGGTAGGCCAACGGTCGCCCGCACGGACCAACATCTACAAGAAAACATACATGATATTAGCACCATCATAAATATACAACATATATACAGGAGGAAGCCCCATGTCCAGATCACCCCTAAAATCCACACCATGGTAGGGATACTCTAGGATCATCTGAGGGTTGGATCTGAACCAACCTTCCACCGTGGAATTCCAGTAATGTCTCACCTCACCGCCACCAACCCGTGGCATTATTAGAGCCCACCGCCTGATCTGTGGGTCTCTAGCAGGACCTGGTGGTAGTACCATAAGAGGATGTAGCTTCACTACCCTCTCATACAGAATGCTACACATGACGTCCGCATAACAAAAACTCTGGCACACCTCTGTTAATTGTGACACCATCCCTTTGTACAAAAATCCAACCCAGTTAAAGAAATGGCTAGCCTGCATCCTCTCCAAAATAGAAATTTGAGGCCTCGACACTCGGTGAGGGGCTTCTGACCCAGCAAGTCATACAATCGTCGCCATTGCAACCTTCTCGATAAGATCAGTAATAGTCCCAACCCGGATGATACCCTCAACAATCACGTTGGGCCCATAGTGACCCCTCACCCATATATGAATATCCACTTTCCCTGTCAAAAGGGGCATCTGTAAGACCTCCCCACGAGGCACCAATCCACTAACAAAATATACATCTACAATAGCGGAAATAAGTAGATTTGTATGTCTGATGCAAAGCACCTCATGCTCCACATCCCAGCATCGTATCAAAAAACATAGGAATGCATCCTACGACCTAAAAATGGGGTCTTGAACAAACTTCAGTAACCCCCATCCGGCTAATGTAACACTAGTTGCGGCATATCCATCAATAGATGTGCGAAGAGACTCCCAGTTGTGCTCTCTCCACAACATACCCATCCTTCTAATAAGGATGTCAAAGGTAAAAAATCAGTCTCTTAGGCTCAAAAAATCATTTTTTCTCATTTGCGCGCTTTTCTCATAACAGGCGCGCAATTTGTGCTTTTATTTCTCGAATAGATGCACAATCTATGCATTTGTCTTCCAATGAGCCGTGAAGACATCGGTCCCTAATCCGCGTGTTTTTTCTTTGACCATATGCACAGTCTGCACGCCTATTCTCATTATAGGCATGTAGAATGTGCATTGTTTGTCCACATTGTCGCGAGGTTTTCAAACTAACTACCCTGCGACTTTTCTCCCCTAAGTTGTACCGTCAGTGCGGCTTCTAGGCTTGACCACATGGAGGCTCTGCGGGTCTCCCTAAGAAACCCATAGATATGGTGTGACTAAATCTTATTCGCATACGCAGTTATTTTTTCTACACTAAAAAAAGGTCTTACAAGTCACCCCTATGCAGCCTACCTAACCTAGTCTACCAAAATCACAAATTTGAGGTTATGTCCTCTAACATGTCTCTCCTTGCGCGCTTCCTGAGTGCACAAGCTGACCACAATGGTAGAAAGTAGCTCCTGGAACAACTATGATCTCCCAAAATAACAAATACAAATGAGGTGTCGTATGCCCACTTTGCCCTATATAACACCCTCTTTATCATATTTTAGAGTTGAGTACAAGAGCTTGAGACATCCTTTTTCAAAATCATAAGAGACAGAAGGATCAGGACCAAATCATCTTCACCATAGTACCCTCCATTCCCTTTCAACCCCAAATTCATTTTTGGGCCCGTTGCATGCTTAGAGTACCACTTTAGGTGTGCCTTATCTTGTTTTTTTATTCATTTTGTTCAATCAAATTCAACTTATATATGTTTTCATCAAGATGTTCTCATTTGGGGTATTGGTCATTGAGGTTGAAGGTACATCGATAACTTCCCACCATAATCAGCACACTTGTGGTTGTCAACAAGATAGGTATCATTTGTCACTTAGCATGATAGGCTTCCTACAAAGCTTTGTATATCCTAACATCATTTCTCTGAAATGCACCATAGGGTCCATCATTTCGTCCACGTTTACCACCACCCCCCTTTGCACATGGTAAATTTCCATGTCGGTCGATAGGACCTCCCTACTCATGGATCACCTCATATTATAGACCCCCACATTCTATTGGAATCAGTGACCATCTACTTCGACCTAGGAGCCATCACTTGCATTCCTTGAAGATTAGTCTCATTCTTCTCTTCTTTACTTATTGTTAACCAACCCTACTCTCGAGCCACCTAATCCAATTGTGACAGATCAAGATGAATGCACCCCTACATTCTACATTGGGCCTATCATCCCTCCATACAACGTAAGCTCATTTGTGTCACTTCATCCACTTCATCAACCCAGCACCAAGACCAAAAAATGGGGCCCCTTCCCTCCGAAAACACACACTTTACCTCCATCATCATGTAGGTCACTGTTGTCAAGTGGCACCCGTCTCCATGTATGTGCATCCCAAACCACCTTTACATTCTTTTGGAAATTACACAATTTTTTTAGGAAAATGGTTCCCGCCCATATTTTCATGCCTTGTACCAGACAATAGTCTCTAGTCACCCTTGGTCGAAGCTCTCACATTATCCATATACATTCACCCTCTTCACACTAGTTAAAACATACTCACGTCTACCCTGGATGTCCTACTGACCCCAAGGCTACTCCTCTCAGAAGAATCATTTTGACTATCGCCACTCGCATTACAACTCCGACCTCGGGAAAGTTTTCCAAATCCATTCATATCGTCAACTTTCATTATCATGCCTTGTTGACCCACCTTATTACAACATGTTCCACTCCACATCTTGATTTCTTGAATCATCATCTCGAGCAGTTGATAGTTATTTCATGTCGACTTCAACACCCATCTTCGAGGATCGAGGCAGTACCTTGAGTGTTTACCCCCCTTAAGGGACATCCTCAGGTAGAACAGTGGGAATCACTATTTCCCATTAATTCCATCAATCCCCCTAACATTCGACACCGACATAAGATTTCATGTCAAGGTGGTATTGTACTTCACGAATGTTGCAATTCTCTCATTTAGTCGAAGACCCACGCAGCGCTTAGCACCTCACTCAGGAGTGCTTACTTTTTGATACGTGGGAGGTACCCACCCGTAGTTGAAGACCCATGCATCCACAAGCACCTCATTCAAGTAGTTCTTCACCTTTTCTGATGCATGGAGGCACCTAGTTCGGTCTATTTGTCAAAGAAGTGCCCATGCAAGCTTCAGCAGTTATCATCATCAACCATTAGCACGTCAACCACCACAATGTTGACTTGATAGGAATATTGTCTATCTTATTGTAATAAATTGTCACTAGTCATCATAAGTGGCATGGGACATGTCTGCCTCATATAAGAACTTTTTTCAGAATGTGGTTATCTTTTATCCTCAATGAAGGTTTTTCCCTACTCATATTTGTAACAAGTTAATCTTTCTATCAAGAAATTTATCATATTCTCAGTTAGAAAAAAAAAAAAAATCCCTTGATGTATTTTGGTTATACATTTTCTCCTAACCTCATACATCATGGGGTAATTGTTAACACCAGAAAATCATATGCATATTTGTACAATCCAAAATACACCAAAAGTCATCCAACAAAACGTAAAAGTGAATATTTTCCAACTAAAGACATTATAAAGTTCAAAAAAAATAATTTCTCCTAAGGTCTTATGTGTAAAATTGGACTGTGCGGCTTAACCTCCTGAATAAATTACAATTGCACAACTTTTTCTTCGAAATTTGTGCAAACTGAGCAAAGATAGACTCAACAAATTTGGGACCACTTCCCACACTTGGAATATGATTCCTTGACATGTTCCAGTCAAGGACAGTGGTTATTCGAGTTTCCCTAAAGATATGCATCCCTCAAAGGAATCCTATTGTCCTACTCATAAGTCACTTTCATTTATGAACCAAGAGAGGGAAGAGGGATTCAAAAAAATTCTATGTAAACATGCTATTGAAGAACCAAAGAGAGGACAATGTTAAGCTTGCAAAATTGCTAACAAAGCAATCCTACATTTCATTGTTGAAGAAGAAGAAGTAGAGCATTAGTATGTTGGTCGAATTGCTTCTTAGCAATCCATCATTCTAGTGCAAGGAGATTCCATCATTGGAATAGTCTTCATACTTCTTTGATAGAGAGGAGAAGCTTGCAAAGAGATTGAGGAAAGGAACCTCCTTGCATAGCTCAAATAATTCTCTTCAAGTGTTTAGCATTCATTTATTGTATTCATCTTATACCACTTGCAGTCAATAAAGGGATCCATTTTCCATAATTTTGTTTACTTGTTTGCTTCATTAAGCCTTATTTATGTGTTTATCTCTTTGTTTTAGTTTATGTTTTTATATGCATTGTTTTCACCATTTGCAATTCTTTTTTTCTTCATGCTTGTCCACTAACAACAACCAAATTGTCTATATTTCCTTGCAGGGAACAAGCAAATAGTAAGGAGGTGTCTTTTGGTACCCCATTGCTACAAAAATACTACTACACCAATGTCGTAGGGAAAATACCTAAAGAGAAGTGGCACGAGAGAAAATACTTAATGATAGGAGATGGGAGAGGCAAAATACCTTTGTAATATTTTATCTTCATCCATAATGCAAATATTTGGTCCTCTTTTACCTCACAACATGTATCCTAAGCATAATCATGAAACCAGAGGCAAACATGTGATGGACCTGAACAAGGGAGCCTGCAGAGAGAAAGAACCTCCTGGCTTCAATTAATACAGTTGTTTCATTATAATGTAGGAGTGTTGACAGCCAAAATAAAGGACCCATGTTTTGCCATCATCGACCCAAATAAAATTGGGGGATCAAAACCCTTCATGACTGAAGTCAATGGGTTAACCAGGGGGAAACCCTGTGAAGCAACATTCCCACTCAGATAAAACCTAGCATACCTCTCAATTTTTCTTCACATGACCAATAGGCTTCCAATGTTTCCAGGAAGATAATACAATAATGATTATAATAAGGTTTGACAAGTATACAATTGAATTTGACACTTTCTTTAACAAATCAGCCATCATAAGCTCAAAACCCTTTTGTTGTGCTTTGCTGCTCTTTCATATCAACCCACCAAAACTAGATTTCCCACAAGGTTTGGAGTTTAATAAGGAGATACTCCAACCACAAAGTCCATGTCCCACTCATCATCCTACTTCAGTTGATACTACCCCTACTTCAAATCCAAAGTAGAAGATGCTACATCATTTAAAAAAAACACATAATGTTCATGGTTCCCCTCCCTACATGGATCTAATATTGGTTATAACTTTTGTACCTACCCTTTAATCACCCATGGAGATGCCAACTCTTTAATAAGGAGGACACTAATTCTTCCATCCAAACACAATTGGGTGTGTGATATTATAGTTTACAAGATGTTCACCTCCATGTAATCCACAAGACACTCAACCAACACTTAGATCTTACAATCTTTGTTGTCCTTTGTTGTATTGTAGCATTATCAGAAAAATTTAGAAATATGTCCTCTTAATCAAGAGGCATTAACAAGAGTAAGTTCCCAAGATCCTGTTGGATTGTTGATGTGGGTGTTATACACCTAAGTCAACAAGGGAGGAATAGCTCATATCGAAGCTCTTTAACAGCCCAAGTCGTGTGGCATAACTATCATCGATGGGTTTATAGGCTCTGTTAAGCTTGGATCCTTTCTTCTTACGGAGGATTGAATCCAGGAAAACCTAAATATATTCTAATCAAATGTTATATTATATCATTCTACACTAAGTTATGATTAAATATTAAACGTAATCCTACTGTTAGCTAAAATATAAAAAATAAAGTAATACAATTGATACAAGTAGAAGTCTGAAAGTCTAAATGTGATATACGAAATAATTCTAAGTTATAAATTGCATTTAGAAACTAGAAATAGAATATAATACAAAATCTATGTTATAAGACCATACTATGATACAACATGTACAAATATGTTACAAAAAATAACAAAGACCAGATCATAATGAAACTGGTTCTAGATAAGAATGATCATTTCTTCTTACAAAGGATTGAATCTAGGAAAACCTAAATCTAATCTGATCAAATGTTATATTATATCATTCTACACTAAGTTGTGATTAATTATTAAATTGAACCCTACTATTAGCTAAACTATAAAAAATAAAGTAGTACAAATTGATACAAGCAGAAGTCTGAAAGTCTAAATGTGATATACGAAATAATTCTAAGTTATGAATTGCATTTACAAATTAGAATTAGAATATAATACAAAATCTATGTTACAAGACCATACTATGATACAACATGTACAACTATGTTACAAAAAATAACAAAGATCGAATCGTAATGAAATTGGTTCTAGATAAGAATCATCTGTAAATATACTTGTAAAAATATTCAAAGGAATGAGATAAATTGTTATATCTGCCTACAAATATCTATTAAATCATTCTCAATGTGAATAAAGAATGATCCAATAACTGTAAACATACAAGTTACTTGCCTTCATTAATAAACAGAGCAAAGCAATGATTATTTAAATATTTCAGATTTAGAATGTACATGAAAGATTAACTAACTAACTAACTAAATAATATATATATATATATATATATATATATATATATATATATATATATATATAATATATATATATATATATATATATATATATATATATTATATTGTTTATCAAATTCATATACATCTACCTTTTGATCTATGGATACAACCAATACACCATTTGAAAGAAGAAATATTATAATTTACGAATCAATTACAGTTATTGTATTAATTCAATATGTAAACAAAAGAAGAACAATATGCAGATGTAAACATCTGGGACCTACCCACAGACACTCAAATATTTAAAATATCTAGATAGATAACACTCTCAAGACACAAGTCACTAGAGAAGTGTATCAATCTGGTTGAACAATCACAAATTGAAATAACACTTAATCAACAAAGAGATGTGATAATAAACAATATTTTGTTAAAGAGATCAAATCATTAAACATAGGAAATTTCTATCTTCTAAATATAAGGAATTAAATCAAAGAGACATAAAGAAGATATTAGTGAGACTATGGAAAATAAGGACACAAGCAATAGACTGAATCCAACCAAGTCAATTAACTGTATAAAAAGAAAGTATTCCATAGCCATAAGTTCAACAACGTTTCCTTGCTCAGAGTTTCACTTTTAAGATCCCTTCTCTCTCTCGCTTTATAACCAAAATGATAGGTCTATATAACCTTGTGCCCTTAGGCTTTCCCTTATAAAGCAAAACTGAAAATTGTCTTTAAAATAATTCAGTTACAGAAAATAAAGTAAACAACTGTGTTTCCAAGACTCTCAGCCAAATGACCAAATCTAAATGCAACATATGGCAGACAAAAAATCTCACACATGGTTAAGAACGAGTAGATAACAACTAAAGGTGTCCTTGGTTGTGATATCCAAGAGGTTTGTTATGCCAGCATGGAAAACCTATTAAAGAGACAAACCAAAATTAGATAACTTGATAATGAAAATCAAATAGGGATTCTACAAAATATATGATTTTGTAGTGGCCCTTTAATTTAAAAATATAAAAGCTAAATAAAACGAAAATTACCTATAATACTTTCACACATAAATAAAGACAATTTGACTACTTTCCTACAACATATCCCTCTAATTCTGATGAAATGGTAACCTTGAGATTTGGGGATTGTATCACAATGTGATTATCATTCAATCGAGTTTTACCCTCATTGTTGGATTATTTTTTCTCATTAGACTTTTCCTTTGTCTAAAACAAAGCCCTTAACTAGTTATTTTCATAGATAAGTTGGTTAATTTTTTGTTCCAAACGAGGGACAGTGAGCATATATTGTTGTTTCCAATAAATGTTAGCGACCAAATCATCCGATCGAAGGTTTACTGAATAGGAATCATCACAATTGGCAGTTTTCTCGTGAGCATGAGAAACATTTGGTGAATGAGGCTTATTTGTTTTTAAACATGGTTCAGGATTTGTTTCCAAGTCGACCAAGGAAACAGTCTGAGGAGGACTTTTATGCCTAGTCCTTCGAGATCTGGAAATATTTATTTGTCATTGTTTAACCTTAGCAACGTTCGATTCATTTTTATGCATTTGACCATTGTCATGTTCCTGTACAGATTGTACAATTTGAGATTCAGGCCAAGGACTTTCAGCATAGGGTTTCTAATTTAGAGTTTTTCCTACACTCCTGAAAACTCTTAGAGAACTCAAAATCTTAGACACTTTAACCTGGCTATATTCCAAGAAGGTGATATTGGTGGATGCTTGGATGCCTCGCACTCATCTTGGCATGGTTCCTCAACAAATGAAGGAATTCAATTTGTAGGATAGGTGTCTGGAGTCATAGTGCCAGAGGACCAAACAGGGTCTAATGGCAAGGGTTTACCATAATTTTTTTGGATGAGAAAAGAATACCAATTATCACCATTCTAAGATAAATGGTGTTTGACTAAGATGCAGATTAAGCGATGATGGAAAAGAGATCTTTTGAGGTTCTTATGATCATCCTGGTAATCCCTAGACATTCTAGTCAAGATATTAAGAAATTAATATGGAAGATTAAGTTTTTTGCCCAAGAAAACCATAAGAAGTTGAAGATGATACATAAAAACAACACTTTACTAACCCTCTCAAGTTATGTGTCTACAAATTAAATACAACAATTCACACCATTTTTGTTTTAGTAATGAAAATGGCATACCTTTAACTGAGTATTTGGAATCCTTATTTCCAATAGTTTCCTCCATGGAATGCTTTGAACATGATTTGTTTTAGACCAACGTCCACCTTCAAGGGGTAAATGGGTGGTTACTTCCAAAAATTCGAGACTAACTTTGATTTCGTGGTCGCCTACATATGCCCTCCTTTCATTAAAGGAACTGGAAAAAGCTCTGACTACCTCATCGTTGTATCCCTGAAATAATTGGAAAATCTCCCACTAACCTACTCGATGGAATTGAGCCAAACATTCCTCATTTGCCTCAACTATTTCAACTTTGATAAGCTTAGCTCTAACCACTTGGGACATATTTACAGAGGATAGCTATAGGTCGGGATGAAACGGAGTTCAGGAGAAGAAACACTAGACATGAAAACCCTCATTTTCAGAACCCTTAGGACCACAACAAGAAGGTAGAGATGAAGCAGTTTGGTGAAACCCTCTCAAGAAAAATTGAAAGATTAAATCAAGAGGTGTCAAGTACCATGTTAAGACAGAGCCATAATGGACCTGGAGTATGGGAAATGGAGGATAGCTATGAAATCATGCATATAACAAATGGCATGACTACAATTCGACACCCTACGCTCAAGCTTCTAAATCAGAAGGTGACTAAGCACAACGCATAAAATTGTCAGCATTACGACAAATGTGTTTTCCTTTATGGAAACCTACTTAATAAAGATGTCAACATGATAATAGCAGGATAAGTAGGCAGGTTAGTATAGATGTGACAGACAGCTTGGACAAAGTAATATTAGTTCAGAGAAAGAGGAATGATAAAGATAATGTTTTAAGAAGTATATGTGGGTCCTGTGAACAGAGGCTGCATACATAAGTAGGTATGGTGAAGAAAAGTCGTGTATAGTTTTCGAACCATGGTATTCTAAATACCAAGGGTCTTTACCATGGTATTGGCCCATAGTTATGAGCATGACAATGGATATTTGATTTTGTCAAAGAATACCATCAACATAACTACAAAATTTACCTAAGGTATTGTCTAAGGCCTAAGTTATATAAGGAGATGGATATCGAAGTGCTAAGTGTGCATGATTTTGTTGTTAATGAATTTTTTTGATCTGAAATAAGTATGCACCCGAGAATGTGATGATTGATCTGATCTTATAGATCTTAAATTACTACACATTGAATAATTTTCTTATGGGTTGATAGATTTGTGATGATGATGTTATGATATGTGCCTTTTACAGTATGTGTTGAGAGTTAGGTTTGATTGATGATTTATTGCGCAGTGAAGGTATTATTCAGTAGTTACAAATTTATATGTAGTTTTTCTTCAGAAAGATCGGAACATATGTGAATCAACTTTTGGGTAATTGTGTATCAATTCTATAGTATGGACATATTTGTATGCATGTATGCTTCTTGAAAGGTGCGTACATACGCGAAAGTGTCTTATAAGGGCCACGTACATATGCTATGGTTTTGTTGTATATGGTGTCTCATTAGTCTTGTTGTGTTTGTTGTTGTATGTTCATGAAGTCTTCCATGATGATATATGTTTGACAGTGTTTATTGATGTTGAATTGATTATCTTATGAAATGTTGAATAATAATGATGTTGTTGTGATATTATCTGTATTTGGTTCAAAGAGATCTGACAAGGTTAGTATGTGTTTCAGTGATTGATTTTAGTAGTGCAGTGATTCAGTTTCAAGCTTCAGTGTTTTGAGATCTATAAGCGGGTTAGCTGAAGAGAAAGTGTGTATATACGTAGGTATGTCTCACAATAATAGCGTATATATTCTGACATAAGGTTGACCAAGGTTTACAGTGACAGGATCTGGTTTTTGTGATGAACAATAGGTGCTATGACGTTCTGATGAAGAGTATACATTGAATTGAAATGATCTAGCTTCTTTGGTTGTTTGAGATTCAGTATTTGGTTTATTTAATGATTTGGTAATGAAGTTCGTTCAGTGATTTGATACGGTGTTGGTTTCAGTATTGTTGTCTAATACTTGGAATGGGTATAGTTTGAAATATTTTGAAAAGTGATCCACAAAGAACAAAGGATACGGGGGTTGTAGCTCCCTTCTAGTAGAAGCTGGAAAATGAGAGAAGGTTGTAGCCTTCTGTAGGTGTGTTCCTGTGTACTGGTATGATTCTACGTCGGTACAAGTATTGTAAGAAATTTCTCTTTATAATAAAGGAAGAAGACAAAGATCACAATAGCAGTGGTTTTTTCCCACATTGGTTTTCCACCTAAAAATCCTGGTGTTCATTTGTTTCTTGTATGTGATGACTTATTATGTTCTTACTGCACATGACTATTGTTTAATTAATGTTTATTGAACTACTTATATACTAGTTCAAGTTAAACAAATGATGAATTAACTAAAATAGTTAGTGAACTAGATATACGCTACTTGTCTTCATCACAGTCGCGTATAGACACAAGTTTACTTCATAATAGTCACGTACATAAATCTGAATAAGAAGGAGTGATGGCGGAACCTTAGGTTTACTAATGACTGAACTGCAGCACTGCTTTAGTGCGTACACAGTGGACAGGGCAGCACAGTTTCCTTCGTGGGTCTGATCGCGATCTATCTAGCCTCCATTTCATTTTCTATTAAGTTCCTGCCCTCTACTGTTGCGCTGGTCGATGGTTCCTTTGTTTTTTTCATGATAGCGCACGTGGCTTCCGGCCTTCCTCCTTTACCTTGTCTGTTATCCTCATTTCCCCCCTGGCTTCAAGACAGTTTGGTATTGTAACCAGCGAATATGGTGAAAGAGGACCTCGTGGACTACAAGGAGGACCCCATGCCGGGTCAAGAGATTTGGGCACACTATTCCACATCGTTTGAGGGCCCCGGGCTGCATAACCTGGATCGATTGACAGCTGCTAAACAGACAAAGAAATACTCGCCCATCCTTGGAAAGCGCCAGCACCCTGCGGTTAATGTTGCAGACCTTCCAGGCTTGGAATGTCCCCCCCTCTCCCCTGCCACTTTGAACCTCCTTGGCTCCGCCTTTCAGGCCTCCCTCTTTTGATTCCCCCCTACCTCAACTCCCGCTACAACCCCCTCCTCCTCCCCCGCTGTCCACTCTGCCTATGTTCCCTCCCTCCATTTCCATCACATAGACGGGACCGTCTAATCCCCTGAGACCTGAGCAACCACTCGCTCACCCTGGCTCATGCAGCCTCAACCCTCACTCCCCAATTCACTCATGTTGTTTCAGCACTCCCATCCCTACCCCTCGACCCTCTTTCTCAACGCAACATAGCTCATCGGAAACTTGTAGGAGCCTCTTGAAAGAATACCCTACGGGAAGGTGCTCTGATCAACTAAAAAAAGGTCGGTGCCTCAGAGCAGTGGACTCTGATATCAACCTAACCTTCAGCGAGGACGTTAAAATGGCAGACGCAATGGATACTGTGAGGAAAGTTCTGGTTGATTATGTTAGAGGCAGAAACTAAACGGTGGAGAGACTGCGGATTTGGACAGTGGAGATATGGGGTTCCCTGCTGAAAGAACTCCTCGTAATTCGGGCGCTGTCTAGAGGATGGTTCCCCCTCCGCTTTCATAGGGAGGAGTACATGGATTAGATCTTGTCACGGTTCTGGCACATAGAGCTCGCTCTTGTTCTATTGAAACGATGGGATCCTCTTTTCGATCCTGAACGTGAACATCTCAGTGCTAGACCCATCTGGGTTAGACTACCAGGTCTTCCTATGCAATTTTGGACTCCTCAAGTTTTCAAGTGGATCAGGGATGCCCTGGGGACATATCTGGAACATGATAAGTCCTTCGAAAAAATGGGAATCATGACTATGGCAAGAATATTGGTTTATCTTGACACCAGGGCTGGACTCGAGGAGAAGATTACTCTCCACAGGAGGCATTTCTCTCACAAACAACTTCTGGACTATGAAGGAGTCCCTTTTCGTTGTAGGAGGTGCCACAAGGTGGGTCACCTATACAAGGATTTCCCCCTGAAATCATCGGTGACCATTGAAAACTCAAAGGGGACGAAGCTTCAATCCTTTGTAGAAAAGAAAAAGGGTGAACAAGAACAAGGTGGGGCTCCGGCTGAAGCGGTAGTGGATACCACAAAGAAGAAAGGGAACTGACGTAAAGCGCCATCATCCCCCCCCAAGACTCGCTCCAAATCCGCAGCGGAAGCTACTTCTCAACCGGGTAATCAGTCTTTCCCCACTTCTGATGCTCTTTTTTCAGATGATATGTTAAATGTATTGCATACATCTTTGTTGTCCCCCACTTATGCATTCTACTCTATACCTTCCATCCCCTGCCCTTTATCTGTGCCCCCGCCCACCTTTTCCACCACCCCCACATCTCACAGGGATTTGTCCACCCCCCTTCTCGCTCTTCCTCTCCCCTTGGGCCAGATCCCCATCCCTACAATCTTCGCTCACGATCTCGACCCACCCCCCCACGTCTCGATTTGGGACTACCCCGTGGAAGGACCAAACTCCATAAACCAACCAGAGTGCGCCCTTCAAAGTTAAAATCTGCCATTAAGCTTGCGGTGGCCGATGTAGCGAGGGGCCAAAAACATACCATTGAGAGGGCGTTTAGAGCATTGGATCCCACTGCCCTTGGTTCCTCATGATTTGTCTCTCCTACAATTGTCGGGGACTAGCCAATCCCAAAAAGAAATTGGCTCTTAAACGAATGCGAAAGGATACTTTTTGTGACATGCTCTTCCTATAAGAAACTATCGGTACTACTGAAGACACTATCTAATCCCTACAATCTATTCTATCGGGTTGGATATTTCAGGGTATGGATGCCATAGGCAGGTCTGGCAGTCTCGCAATTGGCATCAATCCTAGAACAGTCAAGCATATATCCACCTGGGGCGGCACGGGCTTCATTGGCATGGACATCTTCGTCAGGGAGCTAGGATTTCAGTCAAAAGTGATTAACATCTATGCACCTAATTAGAACAGATTGGATTTCTGGCATAATTTGTTGGATCATGGTCTTATCACGAATACCACCATCATAGGGGGGTACCTTAACTTTTCTTTGGGCATGGAAGAATCCTGGGGACATCATGCTCAAATTGACCCAATTTCAAATCAGATGAGTACTCTTCTCGATTCCTGCAATTTAGTTGATGTCCCCATGAATAAGAAGCTGCCCACCTGGCACAATAGGAGGATTGGGGAGGCTTCCCTGGGTCGTAGATTGGATCGGTTCTTGATTCACGAAGACCTCATCTGTCACCTCCCCCTTTATCGACAATGGGTTGGAACTGGGGGATCTTCTGATCATTTACCCATCTTTCTACAGGTGACTGGACCATCTAAAAAGCAGCGCTCCCCTTTCAAATTTTTTGTTGGGCATCTCAATGATCCTGAATACATCAATATGGTGACTGAGTACTGGAGAGCTCAGCCCCCCCTGAGGGAGCAGAGGTTGGTTGTAGACTTCATTTCTTGGCTGAATAAACTCAAGTCAATGACAGAGGAGTGGTCTAAAAGAAAGAAGCTGAGAGATGACCAGCACCTTGCTGATATTGAAATACAGATTGCACAAGCAACGGATGAACAGGGGTTAGGTTTCCTTACAGAGGAGACTAAAAAGAATATAATCATGCTTGAGAAACAAAAAACAAGCTCCTCCTGGAAAAACAAGAATAATGGAGATTGAAAAGTAGAGCCACCTGGCTCCAAGCGGGGGATGGTAATACCAAATTCTTCCACAACTATGCAAATGGAAGAAAGGCCACTAATACTATTTGGCAGATGCCCTGTGAGACAGAGGGCTAGGTCACTACTCACCCTCAACTTTCCAGATTGGGGATTACACATTTCAAGAGGCAATTCACTGCACCAGTAGCCATCAACCTCCCAGATATCATCAATATAGCTACCCACTTTCTGAGGTTTGTGGATCCGGAGGAAGCAGAGGACTTAAATCAACCGGTCACTATGGAAGAATTAGAAGGAACTCTCAAGTGGTTCAAGAAAGATAAGAGTCCTCGCCCAGATGGCTAGCCGATGGAGTTCTATTTGGCTTTTCTGGAGCTTCTGGGTGGGGATCGTCTTGTTGTTATTGAAGAAAGAAGAACTTAGGGACACATCCACCCCCTCATAAACTTCACCTACTTGGCCTTGATTCCTAAGACTGATTCGCCATCCACTTATAATGATTTTAGACCTATATCCCTGTGTAACTATCTGTACAAAATCATCTCTAAAACCATCGCCAATCGCATCAATCCTATTTTATCCAATCACATCTCCCAAGAACAATTTGCTTTCCTCCACCATAGACATATTCAGGATGCCATTGGTGCAACCCAGGAAGCCCTACACTCCATCAAGCTCAAGAATCTCAAGGGACTCACTCTCAAAATTGATCTGGCAAAGGCTTTTGACAAGGTGAATTGGCTATACATAAAGATGATTATTACTCATTTAGGTTTCCCCCCAGCACTCATCAGCTGGATCATGGGATGCCTCTCCTCTATCTCTTTTTCCATCCTCATTAATGGATCAACATCGCCCTCCTTCAATATTGATAGAGGGATCAGGAAGGGATGCCCTTTATCACCCCTAATCTTCCTATTAGTCATGGAAGGACTAAGCAGGCACATTGCTACAGAAAAAAGGAGGGGAGGACTTCAAGGCCTAAAAATCATGGATCAATTCTACCTGACCCATCTACTGTTTGTAGATCACATTTTAATATTCTTGAATGGTAGTGTCCGAGACTCCACCACCTTGATTGAAATACTGAACCTGTTTTGTAGAGCCACGAGAATGGAGATCAACAGAGAAAAATCCACCATCCCAGTATATGAATGCTCCCTACAAGAATCTCAATTGGCCACTCAATTTTTTTCCTTCCAAGCTACTGATTTGATGGGAGGATTAAAATATCTGGGCTTCATATTAAAACTAGATGGGTATAAGATCACAAACTGGACCTGGCTCATCACTAAAGTGGAAAAGAGAATTAGTTGTTGGTGTCATAAACTACTGTCTAGGGCAGGCAGACTGGTCCTTATCAAAATAGTCCTTGAATCCACCCCGGTCTACTGGATGTCACTTGCCTGGATTCCTAGAGGAATCCTTCACAGAATACAACAAATCTGTTGTAGATTCCTCTGGAATGGAAGTAAGGAGGGCAGACCTTTTGCCTGGGTCAAATGGACTAAAATTGTTACCCCGAAGTAGTGGGGAGGTTGGGGACTTAAACTCCTCCTGGCTTTTGCTTAAGCCTTGGCTTCCAAATGGGGTTGGTTACTTCTTAAAAAAAATAACCTATGGGATCAAGTTATCATTCATAAATACATATGGTCGTTGACTATCATAGATTGAATCAGAAACCCATCTTGGCACAGAAAGGGCATTTCGGTGATATGGAGGGCCATCCTGGATTCTATCTCTATCATTAAGGAGGGCTTATTATGGAAGATTGGCAATGGGGCTTCTGTCCAAATTGGAATTGATCCTTAGATTGGCAGTGGAAACTCCCATATACTACCTGATGCACTGATCCAGCACCTAAACAACAGAGGTATCAAGTATCTGGGACAGATAGAGGATCTGCAAAATACTATTTTCCATACTCAAGCCTAGTTGACTGAATCGCACTGGCTCATTCCAAACAACTGGAGCAGAACCTGGCAAAACTACCTAAGGGCTCTTACAAAAACACATGTCAAATTGTGAAATGTTGAAGATGAACTAATCTGGGCTCACTCTAAAACAGGGCAATACACTCTGAAACAGGGATATAACATAATTATAGTTGACAAGAAACTAGAGGATATTAGAAGCTGGTGGAATAATCTATGGCAGCTACAAGCTCCCCCACGTACCAGACTGCTTATGTGGAATATCCTGGAAGATAGGATCCCCACGGGCTCCTATCTGAAAATAAGGGCTTTTATGGGGCCGACCCAATGTGTACTATGTCTCTAGGAAGAAGAAACGACCCAACATCTTTTCCTCACCTGTCCTACCACCACGAGCATTTGGGCACAAGGACTTCAAACACTTAACATGACTAGAATTTGGCAGGGGGTTGACATTACTTCGGCTTGGGAGTCCTGGTGGTCTAGATTAGTCATACCAAAATCAAGAAATCTTCCTCTCCTCGTCTCTTGGTATATCTGGCTCAAAAGAAATAAAAAAAAATTGAGGATTATGGGGTAAACTGGAACCTTCTCCCACTACAGATTTGTGTCGCTTTCGATGAGCTCCCAAATGATGACAGTCAAAAGAGACAAAGAAATATACAGCAGGAACAGATCAACAAAGACATTCCATGGGCCTATTACAACGGAGCAGCCCAACTCCACGGCTGTGGGGGTGGCATTTGTCTCTATCTTTCTGACTCACACTTCTACCAAATCTCTTTGGGTCTGGGACCCGGCACCAACAACCATGCTGAACTGATAACTCTTCACCACCTGCTATACTTTGCTATCCTGAAACAATGCCGCAGCATACAAATTTTTGGAGATTCAAAGATTGTGTCTGATTGGTTTAACAATATATCTATTTGCAATGCATACTCTCTGAGATCTATATTGGAAGAAATTGTTTTTTTCAAAACTTTCTTTGATCAAATTTATGTTTCTCACATCTACAGGGAAAGAAATGAGACTGCTGACAGGCTATCAAAAGAAGCGATGCATTGTCCTCTAGGAGAATGGAAGATAACAGAACATTCACCAGCATGGATCTATCATTATTTCCACAGACCATATATGGATGAGGAACCACTGAGGGGAAACAGCCTCTAATTTCTTAGCTTTTTGAATCTGAACTATATGAGTTAATTACTCTGTACATAATTAGTAACTGTCTTTTTGAATTTTGTCATCCCCTGTGTGGGTATTATATTGGATCTATATAGTGGATATATGCAACAGAACAGTACACCCCTGGCTCTCCTTGTACTTATTTTTGTCTTTTTGACTGTGGATTTCATTGCCACGTTTACAGCATATGCCTTCGGGCATCTACAGCATGTAATTTCTATTTATGAAATTATGAATTATCTTTCTCCGAAAAAAGAATAAGAAAAGAAAAGTTTACGTAGTTTAAAATACTGATTCACCCCCCCCCCCCCTCTTGTTATTTTTCTAACAAAAATATAAACCGAAATCAATACTAACCATAAGTGCGAATTCATAAACTAATCATCGAAAAGTATATATCTCATTTGAAATTAGTGGAACATTAAAGAATGTGAATCAAGGCTAGATATGATATAAATAAATCATATGACAAGACATATACAATGCAACCTTATAGGTTACAGACTTTAGGTTTAGGACCATTGATTCAAAAATGAGATATTTAAAATCAAGCATCACATTAAAAACATAAAGATGAAGATAAGAATGTATATGATAGTTTTAGAAAAATTACCCCATTGGAATTATAACATAACTTAGGGCTGCTATAGGATCTAATATTTTGTAGTGGACTTTAATCTGCAATATTTCCTTGGCATTAGGGGAAATGTTAGTTGACACTAATCATAGTGATTAGAGAAAATAATCATTATATCCCAATGAGTGTAAGAATAGGTATTGTGGTGAACCATCGTGACATAAAAAGAAGAAAAATGATGATTAGAGAAGAAGTGCAAGATTCAAACCAATATAAATCAAATTAAGCGAAAACAAGTAAAAATAATAAAATTTGGGAGGGCCCTTTATTTTTTAATAAAAAATGAAGGGAGTAGGTTGGCATGCCAATATTGGTGACTGATTGGGGGAACCAGTTTCTCTGCCTGAAAACACAAAATAAATGAGAACAAGTCAGGTGGAATATAATCATGTACAACATACTGAAAATCAATTTCTTTTAGTTCAGTTTATTAAACATTTACAAGTGTCTATTCATTCTTTAAAATAGAAGAGTTTGCAACATACAGAAATCAAGATAAAACCCACCAGATCTCAGAGGAATCCTTATAGAAAACAAATTGTAAGGATAAACAACATATAAAGTTGGCTAAATCATAACTTTAATACCACAGATGGAGTTAGTGTTTCCAGCAGGCGTTCATAGCCTCAGCAGGGTCATCTTTTAACCCAATGATTCACCAGTATCCCATCTATTAGGTACAGATTCAGACTGTTTAGCCAATAATTTAATTAAATATTATTTGAAGGTCACTGTCATGGCTTGGCAACTAGATCATGGCAGTGCCATTCACGAGAACTAACGGAAGTGAACAAGTTGGATTGTGATGAGACCACTTGTCTTTCAATTTTTCAATTAGAAGCCATTAGCCTGGCTTAGTGACCAGATATGGTAATGTCACTTTCATTAATACTAATGATCATAGTAAGTCGGTTCGTAATGAGACCTCTTATCCCTTAGTCAATTCTTTAACCGCATAAAAAATTTATTTGAGTTTCATTTTAATACTTTTATATTTTTGAATTACACTATGACAAATATCAATCCTTATCGGATTACTTAATTGTCGGGTAGGAAAATCTGCTCCTTAAAAGCTAGGGATGGCGTGAAAAGTTTAAGTTTCCAACTTAATAGTAGTGTTGTCATTTAAGATAATTTGTTAATTTATGATGAGGATTTTCTAAAATGAAATGGATTCAAGTAATTTCTACAATCGAGACCAGATTTAAAGGAAACCTATTCATTTAAACCAAACTAGAAGAATTATTCAGCAATAAATACAATGCTGAACAAATAATTTGATCACATTTCCCTTTTTAAAAAAATCAGGAAGATTCTACTATGGAATAGAAAGAATAATAATATTTAAAACACACTTAAACAAAAATTCAAACTCTAACACAAAAATCAAAAGAAAATCAAAAAGCAACAACAGAAATATATACAAAGACATGTACACAAGTATCCCAAAGGGGATCATGCAAAATATCTCTTTAAGAGTTGCCCATTGACTAAGAGGGACTATGATTGGCCCTCCAAAGTTTGCAATCAAAAATTTTTGGGTCCAATCTTTTTTGTAAAAATGAAAGGTCCCAGCCACAATCTCTTAAACTTAGTGTGTTTGCCCTTGTCTTCATGGGCCTTATACTATTTTAAAACAAGATCACCAACTTCAAGGTCGTGGTCAGAAGTAGACTCATTATTGAGCCATCGTTTTACCAACTGTTGATGTTGATCCAACTTGGTTTTATCCCTTTGTCTCTCTTCCTCTAATTTTGGTAAAGCATTAATTCAATTTTCCATAGCTAGTGACTTGACTTCTTGAACACGTTGAGATAATTTGAGAGAAGGTAGAAAAATGTGAGGAGGTAAAATAACCTCTCTACCATAAACGAAAAACAAGGGTGAGTTTCCTATAGAAACTTTAGGTGTGACGTTATTAGCCCATAATGCATTGAAAAGCACAGTGTGCCAGTTCTTATGATTTTTTGAAATTCTTCTTTTAAGGATTTTTAACAAGTTTTTGTTTGATGATTTAGCAAGAAAATCCCTTGTGGACAATAGTTTGCTAAATATTTTATCTTAATCCCTTTTTCTACTGCATATGTTTCCAACTCATGAGATAAGAAGTAGGATGCATTATAAAAAACTAGAGACTCGGGAACACCAAAATGAGTGGTTATGTGTAATTGCAAAAAATCAATAGTCTGATTAGCATTTACCACACGCAAAGGTGTTGCCTCCATCCATGTAGTAAAATAATTAGCAGTTGTAATAATAAAATTATGATGTTAATATGAGGGAGGATTGATTCGTCCAATTACATCCAAGCCCCATTACTGAAATGGAGCTTCAATAGTCACGAGTTGAAGAGGGAAAGCAGGGTTTTTAAGTCTGTCGGCGGTCTTTTTGCAGGTTTTGCATTTTCTCACAAGAGCATGAGAGTATTTAAACAAACTAGGCCAATAATATCATGCCCTATGGTATCACCGCTAAAATTCCCACAAGCGGGGCTAAAGGGGAGCTCATTAAGAATTATTTAGGCATCTTCCTGCTCTAAACAATGGAGTAACACTCCATCATATTTTTTCCTGAAAAGAGCATTGTTAATAAGTTGATAAGGCGTTGATTTCAATCTTAATGTTTTTCTTTGAATTATATTTAGATGGGAGGGAGTTGCACTATTTTCCAAATAGAATCTAATGTTGGAATACAAATCTAATGTCGAAATACCAAAAATGGGGATTCTAATCCTGACAAGATATTTCATTCTGGAGTAAATATACTTTGTTGTTTAGAGAGGAATCATATAAAATAGTGAAACGGTCACTAGGGAAAGCAGCATATTCAACAACTAATTTACAAAAACCTTTACCTCTAATGATTTGCGTTGGTTTAATTTCTAGGTCAAACTCTTTGAGGGTAATCATCCAATGAACCTTTTTTTCTCGAAGTTCCTTTTGTAACAAGAGGTTTCTAATTGTAGGATATGGGACAATTACTTTACTTTTAGACTTACAAAAAAAAAAAAAAAAAATCTTTATAGTTTTGTACACAACAAAATCCTATTTTTCCGTTGGTGAATAGTTAAGTTCTACTCCTTTAAATGTAGAACTCAAAAAATCAATAGGGATTTCAGTATTTAGGTCATATTTTTGATTGAGTACATCTGCATGGTAAATTCTAAAACAAAATGTACAAAAGAAATTACTTGGAAAAATTAGGACTTTCTAATTTAGGGGCCTTTGTGATGGCCTATTTAATGGTGTTGAAAGATAGTTTTTGTGATTCTCCCCATTTAAAAAAGCGGTGTTTTTTACTAATTCTTACAAAGGTTTCACAATTTTGGAAAATCTAGGAATAAAGAGTCTAACAAAATTGATCTTTCCCATGAAGGACTGCATGGCCATTTTAGATTTCGGAGGAGTTAAAGAGTTAATGTCATGTGATCTCTCAGGATCAATCCTAATTCCATCTTTTGATACAATACAACCTAGAAGTTTTCATTGGGTTACTACAAAGAATGAATATTTTGGGTTGAGGGAGATTCCAAATTTTCTACACCTGTCAAACATATTTCGCAAGTGCATTAGATGGTCAGATATTTTCTTTGAGAAAATGGTTACATCATCTAAGTATATAACTATGAATTCGTTAATGAGGCCTCTAAAAGTGATATCCATCACCCGTTGGAAATTTTTCCCTGCATTTATTAATCCGAAAGGAATTTTCCTATAGGAAAAGGTACCCCAAGGAGTTTGGAATGTGATCTTCAATCGATCATAAGGTGCTATCATAATCTGATTATAGCCTGAGAAACCATCCAAAAAAGACAGCATCTCAAAGACAAAGACACGCTAAAGTATTTGCTCCATGGGAGGCACAAGGCAATGGTCTTTCTTTGAAGCTTGATTTAAATGCCTAAAGTCGACACATAGACAAATATCATCGTTCTTTTTTTGAATAGGTATGAAGCTTGCAACCCACTCGGTATGTCTCACAGGAAAAATAATCTTAGCAGGAAAGAGTTTGTTTAGTTCATCTTTAACTGCAGATTCAATATTGGGACGCGGCTTCCTAGGTTTCTGCTAAAAAGGTTTAGTTTGGGGTTTATAGGGATAACATGTTGCATTGTGTTAGGGCCGAAAGTTTTGAGATCATTATAAGTCCAAGCAAATACATATTTGTATTTCTTGAACAAACTAATGAAATCATATCTTTCTTTAGGAGTATATTCTATCTGTAAATTAATGCAATGTGGGTTATCTCTTGTCCCCAAATTAATGACTTTGATTCCCACAATAGCACTATTTGTTTTGCAATTTTTTGTCTTTTTGAATCTCTCATGCAAATCATAAAAATGCTCTAATATAACAATAGACTTAGGGAATGGTTTTACCATCTCAGAGAGTTCATATGATGAATATTTTTTGTGGATTCGAGAAAATTCCCATAAATTATGCTCGTGGATGGCTTCATAAATGAATGCATCATTGAATATGCCCTCCACATGTAGGAATTCGATTATTTGTTTGTCATCATCGAAGACACGTCGATTAGTTATATTGTCAGGTATGGATGGTCTAAAAAGTAATTCTACTGTAAAATAATTAGGAACAAAATTTTCATCTGGAATCAACCTAGAAGCTACAATAGTTAATAAATTTTCTTCTTGATTTGCAAATCTAGGAACAGAATCAATATTCAAAGCTAAGAAATTTTGATATTAAATCCCATACCTCAGATTGATAGGCCTTCAAATGAGTTCAAAGATAATGAATGGAATCCTTTACCTGTCTAACAATTATTTCATAGTCACCATAAGATTTTAGACATTTAAATCCAAGATCAAGAGCCTTGCAGAGCCCTTGAATTAAGGCTTCATACTCTGCAACATTATTAGTGCATTGAAATTCTAGCCTGCATGCAATAAAAAATTGTTTCCTTAGGGTCCAAAAGCATACATCTAGCACCAACCCCATCTTTAGACCTAGAACCATCAAAATAAAGTGACCATATTTCAATTTTATCAAGATTTGACATATTACTGATATCAACAACCTTATGATAAACTATCACTAATGCGTTGACTATTCCTAAATCATATTGTTGTTCTAAATTCGAAATAGGGGATAAAACAGCAACAAAGTTACCAAAGAAAGAGTCAACAACCAAGAAATCATTTGTTTTAACTGGTTCATTTGGATCATTCAAATCAGTAATTGTGTGTTTCATATATGGCTCCCTATTGATTCTAATTTTATTTGGTTCCCCTTTCAAGGACAACCATAATTGAGTCAAATCGATGTCCATGAATCCCTTAAGGTGTTGCATTCAATCCCTACTTAAAACAAGCCATAAAATTTGGGAATGTCAGCAATCACAATATCTATAACCTGATGGAGTCTATGGTCTTCTCAAAATCTGATTAGAACATCATTCAATTCCCCTACAACTTTGACAAAAGTTTTGTTCAATTGTACAATTTTTACATCATAAGGTTCCATTTGTACATTAATCTTCTTACAGACAGCTTAGAGATATCACATTAAAAGATGTACATGTATCAATCATATAGTTGTGGACAATCCGATTGACAATTTCTAAAGTTAACAAAAAAGGTGGGGGCTTATTTTTTTAATATCAGGGTTGTTTGTATAACATTTCAGAATTTAAACATTTTTCAAAACATATTTATCAAAAATAGCTACATCTTTACTTCTAGAAGATTTTAAATGAGTAATATGTTGTTTTTCATTTATGTATTACGTGGATTTTCCAAAGCTCATACAACGAGATATTAGCCTTAATTTTCTTAAGATCATCTATTGGGTCATATTTTATATCTAAAATTGTAGATTTATGAGTGTTAGGTGAATGTTTGGCTCTGTTTTTAGTTTTTGCAGGTTGAGTTTGGCTTTCATCTAAAGCTTTAGTACGAATGTATGCACAATCAGAACCAAAATATTCTTCAAAAATATTTAATGAAAAATCAAGAGGTTGAATTTCTTCTTGACTTTCGGAATCAAGTTCAGCATCCTTTTCATCACTATTATCAGTAATTGAATCAAGATTTGTTGTAAGAGCCTGTAAAAATTTTTCCAATTCCTCAATATTCAGACCCTCATTAAGGGGATGTGGTTTATGATATGGTGGTCTCTCAAATGAATGTTTAAAATTTCCCCTATCAGATGGTCATCTTGATTTGCCTTTCTTCATTTCAATAATTCAACTTGACAATTTATTTATGACCTTTTGAAAACTTTCTAGATCTAAGGTTGATTGGTTTTTCTTAATAGTCGGTTGTCTTACTATTTTTCTTTTCTTACAAGAGGAAGAATGTAACACCCCACCCCACATTTACCCACTTTTACAAGCTCTCCAAGGTAAACATGAGCTGAGAGTTACTATGCATGATTCAATACCAGGATTTCAGGGCTAGCCTATAGGCCACTACATAGAACTCTCCAAAACCCTATCAACAATAATCACAAGTATGCATAATCTATAATTAGGCTCATATATTTCCCAAAAATATGGTAAACATAGTAGCTACAAGTCATGAATGCATATATGTTCATTGTCTGAATAATTTCATCAAAGAATTATCAAGAAGGACCCTACCCTCTCAAGCTAGTTGCAACAACACTTATTAGCTCATGCATTCATATAACCATTCAATAACTCATCAAATCATGAACTAACAAATGCACATCATTTAATCATGCATATAACCAAAATTTAACCCAAATGAAACCATGAAAAACCAGTCATAAAATCAACACAATAACCCATGTGCCCATTGATCTCAATAAGAAATAACATATAATACATATGCAAAAATCCAACCAAGTCAAGGACCTCCACGTACCACCTAACCATAGATTGGCTTGAACCAAATCTCTCTTTCTCTCTTTCAGCCAATCACCCTCGTGACATATTCTACGAATGAATGTGGGATCACATGGGATAAACCAAAACAGAACCAACCAAGGCATCCAGAGGCTAAACCACCTCAACCCTCAACCATAGTGATTTCACCTAAACTAGTCCAAAAATCACCAAATCCAAACAAGCTTGGATGCTTCATACTTTATTCACCATACCCGAGGAATTTTCCTGTCTCCTCCCACATATCAAGAGTTCTGGGAGAAAACCGTCTTCACCCTCAACCCTTGGGAATTTCACTAAGACCACCTCAACTAGGATCCAAAATCTACTGGAAATCCAAAGCTTAACCAAAAAATGGAACCCACTACATCATGGTTATCGAGGAAGTGGCAAGGAAAAGTTTTACATCACTATAAATGCAAGAAATTCCCATGTCAGTCATAGAAAACATGACCAATAAACCAATTCATAGACCATCCATCAAACCCCATCATGCTAAATCACACATGCACTGACATGCACATTGTTACTTGCAAATCCATGGTTATTTTCTACCTTTGCTTTCTATTGTCCAAACTTCTCTTGCACTCCCTTGCTTGTTCCTTGCTTACTTGCTTGAGTCTTCCTTGTGTCCAACTGATTGTTCTATCTCCCTTGCTCTTCTCTTCTCTAAGTGAATTCTAGAATGTCCAAGAGTGTGTGTGTATTTTCTCCTTTCTAGTGTATGCAACTAGAAAGTCTAAGCTACTTGCAAGAAATGGAAATGTTGCATAAAAGTAAAAGTTAATATACTCGCAAGAAATGTAAATGCTAATCTACTTGCAAGAAATGTAAATGCTAATCTACTTGTGTGAATGGAAACCTAATCTAATTGCAAAAATGGAAATTCTTGAAATGGAAACCCTAAACTATTGCGGCAACCAAAGACAAGGAAAGAAAAATTATTCTAATTGCATAAAATAAAGAAAAGGAATCAACTTTAAATCACTACTCTCAAAAGAGATTATATTCTAGTAACAAAGTTCATTAATCATTTTGGAAAGTAATAATGCAAATCATCCCTGTACCATTCAATTCATGAACTTGTTTGCTAACCCTAATTGCAGAAACGTATTGCAATGGTGAAAAGACAAATCATAAGTGGTTTCTAGTCTTCCTCAAACTTGGTTTCAGAGCCTAAGGGTCATTCTATAAGGTCAAAATCCAAAAATCAAGCTCAAAGCGAAATTTTGGTTGATTTTGAAGGGTCTCTAAGCAGTGTGACAACATCGAGATAAAGAGCTACAAGAATTCCCTAATTTGCTACAGGATCAGGTCTGAGAGAACTTTGGGGGATTATAAGGTGTTTTGAAGGCAAGAAAAGATGGGTTAAGGTAGGATAAGGATGTATGAGGTCCCTTCCAAGCCTAGTGCTCCTTGGGAGCCCATTTTTCATAAGGAGAGATGCAAATAGTGGCCTCAAATGAATCTGATTGAACTCTCTGTACACAATCTACTTAGGTAGGTTGTTGAGGAAGGAAGGAGGGTGTTTATGGTAGGATGAAAAGTGTAAATGACAACTCTCAGCCCTCAAAACCCATAGTATTACCTACACATAAGAAATATTATGCTTTGATGCATGAAAAGACTATTAAATTGGAGAAACTAGAGATGCAAAAGGGAAGCTAATCTAAGGTCTAACTATTGCAAAATGAGAAAAACTATGTTTTTTCTTGCCAACACCAAGTCTACAACCACACTTCCCACAAGATAGATGATTAACAAACCTGTAAAAGTGACTCTTTCATAAACAAATCTTGCTAGAAAACAAGGAAACTCTACTAAAATATGAATAAGAAAGAAAATGCATAATAAAATGTACAAAGGAGAGAATCTAGAGCCTTTGGATTGGGCCCTAACCCAAGGGGACTCAACCCTCTAAAAAAAACTCATATTTAAGATGTCAAAATGATTTTCATTAATATAAAATAGTGCCTAAGTACATGATATGGAAGCTCAAAATGACAAGTACAAGTTCCTAGCTCTATTAGTCTCTATCCTTCTCTAAAATTTTGAATCCTTATGAGCCCTTGGGCTTCCCTATTTATACAAAAGTGGTTGAGGGGGAAGCCATCTTGGAAGGAGGGTTTCTTCCCTCCAAAATCCCTAGAAAAGTAGATCTAGCTCCCTAAGATCCTCAAAGACATTAAGTACATCAATTTTCCATCAGATACTGGAGATGTAGGTGAGTAAACATAGGGAGAAGGCCAAGTTGAAGGTGGGTAAATGTATAGGATATGCCTCCTACATTCCCTCCAGTTGATTCCCAATGTATCACTACACATTAAATGCACATTTTCTTGCACATTCAACTATGTTAGGCTATAGGGTATGACAATATTATTTTCCTAGCCTAATGAACACAATATAGCTTAAAATATGTCATCAAATGCAAAGAGAGAAACGTAAAATCATGCTAAAATATTACCAAATGGGCCTTATTGTGTACCTATTAGGAGGCCCATCATCACCCCCCTACTAAAAGGGTTACTTACCCTCTAAGCAACTTAACTTAGTCACTTATATGCAGCTCGTTCATGGCCCTGGTGGCCTCCCTAACATCCCAAGTAACTTCAAATGGAGTGCCCTCCTCACGTAAAAACCTACATTTACTTCTATCTTTGTCCATTACCTTTGCTCATTTGCTTGATCTCTTCTCTCTTGCAACCCCAATAGCAAAGGAGGGTTAAGTTTCAGCCCAATCCAATTAATCTTTTGCCTTTGAATTAATATTTTGTAGACGGGTGTCCTTTCTAAGGCATTTCTCATCCTCTTAAGGGAGTGTTACTCCCTGATTCTTAGAACATGTGGCAGAGTGTGCCATCTCCTTTAGCGGGCCTATAAACTTTTAGTTCCTAGCCTAAAAATATCCTCAAAATGTAATGTAGCGTGTTCTTGTTTATCTAAGTAAAGAGGGATAGTCTAGGATCTTCACAGATGATTTTGTGATTGTTGATCACAGTTATGGGACTTTTCAACCGTGCTCTGATATATAGAAGCTCATTTGCCTCTTTGGAGATGACCTTATTAATTTCTTCAACCCTGGCCTCCTCATGGGAAAGCCAAGAGGCTACTTCCATTAATTGTGCATCCCCCAATATTTAATTAGGGTCCCATAAGTTCATGTTTGTTAGAATCAAGTTGTGCATGTAGAACTCAACCCATTTGGATCTATCTTCAATGTTGACTCTTTGGAAAAAATCAATTAATCATGTAATCCTCAAAAGGAAGTGAACCATATTATGATAAGGTTTTGATCTGAAATTGAATCCATGGCTCCTTGAGGAACATTGCATGGGTTTTGGATGGGTTTCTACATTGAATAGACTCATTATTCAAGCTTGCCATGGTGGAAATTTTCTCATCTCTTTCCTACAGTTGGTCCCTTAACCTCTTATTTTATTTCTGCAGTTTCTCTCTCATGTTTGCCTCTTTGAAACTTATGTCAACCATCTCTTCACCAATTTGCTTCATATTTTCTTCCATGAGGTCTACATCCTCAACTCTTTTAGACTTGGAAATTTTCATCCAACATTGGGTTCTACCTTTTTCTTTATCCAACTCAAGGAGGATTGGGATTGCAAATTTGTGGGGTATTATCTTCCCTTGCTCATAAAATTTGTAATAGGACCCAAGATTAGGTTGGGGATCAAGTTCTTGGAGTTCTTATGGCCCCCTTCCTTCTTATTGTAGTTGGTTACCTATTTCCTATAGTAATGTTATGTTTCCTTGTAATAGTTATGTGCTTTCTAGTAGTAGTTTGTTGCCTTCTTGTAGCAGGGTAGATTCTTCTTTCAGTTGTTTGGCCTTGGCTCCCCTAGTGTTTGGCTTCTTCTAAGAGGATTGGGGTTACTTTCCATTGGCTAGGAAAGAGTTAATTTCTCTAGTTTTCTTCCTATTCTCCTCCAATTCTTCTTCTTAATGACTAGATGACACCTCAATTGGGATTGGGGTTGTTGAGGGAGGTTGAGGTTTCCCCTATTGAATCCTGGTGCTCTTCCTTTTTCTAAAATATGTAGGGAATTCCTTTGGCTCCCTTGCTTTAGGATTAACTAGGGTTCCCAAGGTTTCCAAGTTTGTAGCCACCTCTTCCTTAGTGTTTCCCTATGAAACACTGGCTTGATACTCTTGCATCCTTCTTTTATGAGGTCTGGAAGGTTTCTTCAATGATCGTAGAGGCTCCGTGTTCTTCTATTTCTTCTCCTTTTATCTTCTGTTTTTATTTCTCCTATGGCACTTTTTCCTCTCTTTCAGCCTCTTGTTTTTCTTTTCCACCCTCTTCTTCCTCTTATTCTTCTATAGAACCAACCCTCACTATCAAGATGCTCTCCAAATCTCTGTTTGTTACCTCCACCTGCCCATTTTTTTTAGGATGATAAGGGGTGTATTTTTTGTGCCTTATGTGAAATTTCTCCATGATTCCCTCAATAATATTTGAAGTGAATTGATCCCCTTGATCAGTGACCATCTCCCTTGGAAATCCAAACTTATAAAAGATGTTTCCCTTAGAAACTCTACCACCTTCTACTTTGTCAATACTTTGAATGTCTTTACTTTGGCCCATTGTGTCAAATAATCAGTGCACACAATGATGTATCTCTTTTGTCTGGATGGGGGATCAATTGGCCCAATTAAATCAATGCCCCACTTCTCAAATGGCTTGAGAGTCACTTGAGGTTGTAGGGGAATTTCATCCTTTGGTTTAGGATTTCCCATCCTTTGGCACTCGTCACATCTAGCAGTGTATCTCCTGGAATCTTGGTGTAGAGTCAGCCAATAGTAACCTGCTTGGAGAATTTTGAAGGATGTCATATTGGCCAAAATTGCCCCCACTGGTTCCATCATGGCAAGCTAAGAGGATGTCAAAGGACTCATCCTCCCTCATGCACCTCCTTAAGATATGATATGGTCTCAATTTGAAAATATTTCCCAAATCTCGGTGAAATGGGCACTTTTTCAAACATTTTTTCTCTTCCCAGTGGAGGATAGATTGGGAGGGAATCTCCCAACAACCAAGAAAGTTTTTATGTCAACAAGCCAAGGAGACAACAATGAAATAACAAATAGGTGCTCATCTGGAATCTGATCATCTATCATCTCCTCATTTAGGCAATGTTAGTCTAGACAAAAAATCTGCAACCACATTTTCCTGCCCTGGCTTGTCAACAATTGTTAAATCAAATTGTTGCAACAATAACAAACATTTAATTATCCTATCATCGACACCATGTTTGTTCACTAAATATTCAATGGTTTCATGGTTAGTATGTACAAATACTTGACATCTAGTGATATAAAGTCTAAACTTGTTCAAGGAGTGCACAACAACTAAGAGTTCTTTTTCAATAATTGTGTAATTAAGTTCAACTTTGGATAGATTCTTACTAAAAAAATATATAACATAGGGAATTTTTCCTTCCACTTATCACAAATATGCTCCTACAACTTTGTGAGATGCATATGTGTGTATGTGGAAAGGCAAGGCCTAATTGGGTCCCCTAAGGATTTGTGAAGTGGTCAATTTCTCCTTCAGCTCTTCATATGCCTCTTGACTTTTATTTGTCCAATAAAAATCTAAATCCTTAGTCAACAATCCAAACAAAGGTGAGGCCATCTTACTAAAATCCTTGATAAATCTCCTATAATATCTAGCTAGTCCAAGGAAACTTCTAACATCCCTTTGTTTCTGAGGGACATGGACCCTTTTAATAATGGCAATCTTGTTTGATTCAACTTGGATCCCTTCCTTAGAAAGGAAGTGACCTAGGACAATCCCTTCATTCATAAAAAATTCACACTTTTCTAGACTTAGTGAGAGATTCATTGCAATTCACTTCTTTAAAAATTTACACAGGTTGGAGAGGGCCTCATGGAAATCGTCTCCATAAGGGGTGAATTCATTCATATATATTTTAACTGCATCATGAACAAGGTCAACAAAAATACTCAAAAATACGGGCCACATGGAAGCATCGTATAGGAAAAGGTCCCATGCGGACATGTGAAGGTGGTCTTATCTTGATCCTCGAAGCTGATATGGATCTGATTATACCCACTGTAACCATCCAAGAATGAAAAGTACTTCTTCCCTACAAGGCCATCCAAAACTTGAACAGTAAAAGGAAAGGGAAAATGATCCTTCTTTGTAGCCTTGTTAAGTTCCATGTAGTAAACACAAATTCTCCATTTCCCATTTTTCTTGGGAAGAATAACAAGTGGGGACACCCACTCACTATCTTAGATAGGATAAATAAATCCTACATCCAATGGTTTTTGCAACCCTTCCTTTACAATGTCGTTAAGGGAAAGGTTCATTCTTCTTTGGGGTTGGCACACAGGCTTGCATCCCTCCTTTATGTATATATGAAGTCTACAAACTAAGGGATGCACCCCTTTTATCTCCTTATAATTCCAAGCAAAGGCATCTAGATGTTGCCTCAAAACAGTGACCAATTGCTCCTTTCTTTGTTGAAAGGTATGGACTGATTTTCAAGGTTTTAGATGGACTGATTTCCATAATTTTGGCATGATTTTGATCAGAATCAGCAATAAATAGTTCTGCCCATGGGTTGTTTTCAGGTTTCCCTAAAAATTCCTCTACTTGTTCATCAATTGGCATGGTAGCATGAGGTTGGTTTTGCAAAAGGTTATCAATAAGGTCATCCTCATCTAACTACCTACTTCCTGCAATGGTGTCTAATGTATAAATTTGGTAGGAGGATCAGGGGGTTGATCAGGGGGGTATAACAAGGGGTTGATCAGGGGGGTATAATACAACTACATTGTGAGCTGCCCATTTTTAATTGTCATGTTTCCAACCCTGCAACTAATGTAAGTATCAGTAGTAGCTAACCAAAGTCTCCCAAAAATGAGAGGATGCCCATTAAACTTGATTTTGGGTTGGAGTACAAGGAAATATGTGGAATACTCCCAAGAATCAATGGAGACCATCGCATCATCAATAACACCCTCAGGGGCTATTGTGGATATGTCTACAAGCTGCAGCACCATGGTGGTCTTCCTCAAGGCTCCTTGGAGGTTGAGATTAAGCATGGTTTCCCTGGTCATGACATTGATTGTAGCCCCAAGGTCAACCAATGTGTTGGGAACTACAACACTATTAATATGTACATCAAATATTGGGCTACCAGGATCCAAGTACTTGGGGGAGATGGTCTTTCCAAGCATTAGATCAGCGAGTTTCCCAACAACATTGGTAGTGGGAGCAAAGGCATCTAGATGCTGCCTCAAAACAGTGAGTAATTGCTCTTCTTGCTTTGCTGAAAGGTATGGACTGATTTTCAGGGTTTTAGATGGACTAATTTCCATAATTTTGGCATGAATTTGATCAGAACCAGCAATAAATAGTTTTGCCCATGGATTTTTTTTAGGTTTCCCTAAAAATTCCTCTACTAGTTCATCAATTGGCATGGTAGCAGGAGGTTGGTTTTGTAAAAGGTTATCAAGAAGGTCATCCTCATCTAACTACCTACTTCCTGCAATGGTGTCTATATAAATTGGGTAGGAGGATGACTAATAGACTATCTTGATGTCATCATAATTCGATTGGTAAATGTCTCCACTAAACAGGGTACTTAGAGTTTCCATTAGCTCGTCCCTAACCCCTCTTAATAATACAAGCTTTACTAACTTTGGGTCAAGGGTGAAGTTGGCTCTCTTATAGCTGAGTTGAAACGTCTCCTCATAGTCTTCTAATGACTCATCTAATCCTTGAGTCATCCTAAATTCTTCCTCCCTAATGTCCTTAGAACTGCAATAGTATTTGTACTTCTCAATGAAGGCTTGTTGCATTTGAGCGCAAGCAGTAATGTTGCCTCCTTCCAAACCCATGAACCAATGCAAGGTTGCATCCTTGAGGGTGGAGGGAAACAATTTAAACTTTTTTTCATCAGAACTGTAATCATAGGTTCTACAAACCACAAAAAACTTGAATATGAATTTGTTAGGGTCTTCAAAAACTAGATGATGGAAGTGTGGGAGAGCAGTGGGGATTATGTTCTTCATTTTACCCTCCCCATTGGTTTCACTAGTAGGAAAGAGCTCAACCTTCCTGTTTCCAACCATCTCTTAGGTAGGTGATGTAGGTTCTTCCTCCCCTATAAGTTCTTAAAATATTTTCGGTTGCTCACCTGAAGGGTTCTCCAAATCCTATGTGGTTAGAGTAGCAGGCTCACAGTCACCAAAGAAGAGTGATGGTTGATTGCTTATAGGAGTGGGGGATTTTGGCAAAAATTTGCCTAAATTATCCCTAGCCCTACGAGGTATGAAATAAATGTTATTTTATTTTCTCTTTTTCCTTATTTTTTTTAGCTTTCTAAGTAAACAAAAACCGATGCAACTATTTCTTTGGTTTTTTTAGGAAACAAAATGAAAAAGAGAAAGTAACTCAAAATAGAAACAACACCTACTTGGACACCTCCATGGCAACAGTGCCAAAAAGTGATGATCTTTGGTATTGCAACAAGAATGTTGCAACTCCCAGGGCTACCAACTTTAATTTATCAATCTGGGAGTCGTACAAACTTAAGAGGTGACAGTGTTGTATACATAGTGAGCTAAGCTCTACTCAAGTTTCTCTGAGGAATTGAACAAATCAAGGTATAAAAATACTGTTCTACAAACTAAATCTATACTTTGTAAGAATGAAATAATGTTTCAAAAAGGAAACCCTAATCTAGTTGCAGAAATGAAAATGTTGCATGAAAGTAAGTTTGAGCTACTTGGAAAAAATGGAAATGTTGCATAAAGTAAATTTTAATCTACTTACAGGAAATGTAAATGTTAATCTACTTGTAGGAATGGAAACCTAATCTAATTGCAGAAATGGAAATGCTTGAAATGGAAACCCTACCCTATTGCAGGAAACCAAAGACAAGGAAAGCAAACCTATTCTATTGCATAAAGTAGAAAGCATGAATCAACTCTAAATCAATACATTCAAAAGAGATTATTTTCTATTAACAAAGTTCATTAAGCATTTTGGAAAGTAATCATGTAAACGATCCTTGTACCATTCAATTCATAAACTTGTTTACTAACCCTAATTGCATAAATATACTGCATTGGGGAAAATACAAATGCTAAGTGGTCTCTAGTCTTACTCAAACTTGGTTTCAAAGCCTAAGGGTCATTGTATAGGGTCAAAATGCTAAAATCAAGCTCAGAGGGAAATTTTGGTTGAGTTTGAAGGCTTTCTGCACAATGCTAAAGGATCAAGACAAAGTGCTATAGGATTGACCTATTTTGTTACATGATAAGGTCTGAGAGAACTTTGTGGACTTATAAGTCATTCTAAAGATGATAAAATATGGGTTAAGGTATGAGAAGGGTGTATGAGATCCCTGCCAAGCCTAGTGCTCCTCAGTAGCCCATCTTGCACAAGGAGAGATGCAAACATTGGCCTCTAATGAATCTGAAATGAACTCTTTGTAGACATTCTACTTAGGGAGGTTGTTGAGGAAGGATGAGAGGTGTTGATGGTAGGATGACAAGTGAAAATGACAATTCTTATCCCTTCAAACCCATAGTCTTACCTGCACACAAAAAATATTATGCTTTTGATGCTTGAAAAGACTGTTAAACAAATGATAAATTGTAGAAAGAGATGCAAAAGGAAAGTTAATATAAGGTATAACTATGGAAAAAGTAGAACAACTATGTTTTTTCTTGCCAACACAAAGTCTAAAACCACAATTCCCATAAGAGAGATGATTGACAGACATGCAAAAGCAACTCTTTCATAAACAAATCTTGCTAGAAAATAAGGAAACCCTACTAAACTATGGACATGAAAGAAAATGCACGATAAAATGTACAAAGGAGAGGGCCTTTGGGTTGGGCCCTAACCCAAGCAGACTCAACCTTCTAAAACAAACTCAAATTTAAGATGACATAATGCTTTTCATTGATATAAAATAGTGCTTAAGTACATGATATGGAAACTGAAAATGACAAGTACAAGCTCTTAGCCCTTAGGTTTCCTTATTTATACACTAGTTGAGGGGGAAACCTCATTGGAAGGAGGGTTTCTTCCCTCCAAAATCCCTAGAAAGGTGGATCTAGCTCGCTAAGATCCTTGCACACATTGAGTGAATCAATTTTCCATCAGATCCTCAATTTGTAGGTGAGTAATCATAGGGAGAAGGCTGAGTTGAAGGTGGGAAAAGCAGGGGACAAGCCTCCTGCATTCTCAGTTGGTTCCCAATGTATCCCTACATATTAAATGCATATTTTCATCACATTCAACTATGTTAGGTTATAGGGTATGACAATATTCTTTTCCTGGCCTATTGAACACATTATAGCTAAAAACATGTCATAAAATGCAGAGAGAGAAAGATAAAAGTATGTTAAAATATGGCCAAATGGGCCTTGTTGTGTACCTATCAGGAGGGATAACATAAGTCTGAATTGGTGTGGTGTATTCAACGTGAGTATGCTTAGGTGTTGGTTGAGAATTTGTTGAAGTCTCAACAAGAGGTAAATCAATGTGACTCCTAATTCGGTTAGGTGAATGAACTTTTTGACATTTATGACCACTTTTTTCCTTTTAGAATTGGACGGGCCCTCCTGGTAGCGCCATTTTGTTGAGGCAAGTGTTATACACCCAAGTAAACAAGGGAGGAATAGCCCAGACAAAGGCTCTTTAAAAACCCAATCCATTTGGTATTTATAAGCTCCATTAGTCTTGGATTATTTCTTCTTATGAAGGATTGAATCCACGAAAACCTAAATCTAATCTAATCTAATGTTATATTATATTATTCTACACTAAGTTATGATTAAATATTAAACTAAATCCTATTGTTAGCTAAAAAAAAAAAAAAAAGGTACAAATTGATACAAGCAGAAGTTTGAAAGTCTAAATGTGATATACGAAATAATTCTACTTTATAAATTCCATTTAGGAATTAGAATTAGAATCTAATACAATATCTATGTTATAAGACCATACTATGATACAACATGTACAACAATGTTACAAGAAATAACAAAGACCAAATCGTAATGAAACTGGTTCTAAATAAGAATGATCTATGAACTTGTAAAATATTCCAAGGAATTAGATAAACTGTTATTTCTGCTTACAACTATCTATTAGATAATTCTCAATGTGAATAAAGAATGAACCAATAACTGTAAACATACAAGTTACTTGCTTTCATTAATAAATAGAGCAAAGCAATTCTTATTTAAATATTTCACATTCATAATGTATATTAAAGACTAACTAATATATATATAATGTGTATTTCTTGGCCAAGATAAGTAAAAGGGAGGACAATTGTAATCGATTGTTTATCAAATTCATATGCTTCTACCCATTGATCTATGGATACAACCAATACACCAGTTGAAAGAAGAAATGATATATTTAACAATTAGTTAAAGTTATTGTATTAATTCAATCTATAAACTAAAGAAGAACATTATACATATTTAAACATCTGGGACCCACCCACAGACACTCAAATCTTTAAAATGTCTATATATATAACACTCTCAGGACATAAGTCACTAGATAAGTGTATCAATCTGGTTGAACAATCACAAATTGAAATAACATGTAATCAACAAAGAAATGTGATAATAAACAGCTGTATGTTCAAGAGATCAAATCATTAAACAAAGGAAATTTCTATCTCCTAAAACTCATGGATTAAATCATAGAGGCATAAAGAAGATATCAATGATACTATAACTGTCTAAAAAGAAAGTATTCCACAGTCATAAGTTCAACATCATTTCCTTTCTCAGATTTTCCCCTTTTCGAATCCCTTCTCTCTCCCTTTACAATCAAAATAAGAGGTCTATATAACCTTGGGCCCTTTCGCTTTCCCTCATAAAGAAAAAATAAAAATTGTCTTTAAAATAATTCAGTGACAGAAAATAAAGCAACAGTTGTATTTCCAGACCTCTCAGCTAAATGATCAAATTTAAAAGTTTTACCTTCATCATTGGATGATTTTTGCTCATTAGACTTGTCCTTTGTCTCAAACGAAACCCTTAACTAGTTATTTTCATAGATAAGTTGGTTGATTCTATGTTCCAAATGAGGGACAGTGGGCATATATTGTTGTTTCCAATAAATGTTAGCGATCATATCATCCGAATGAAGGTTTCTTGAAGAGGAATCATCACAATTGCTAGTGTTCTCATGACCATGAGAAACATCCTATGAATGGATTATTTCTTTTCAAAGATGGTTCAATATTTGTTTCCAATTCGACCAAGGAAACAGTCTGAGGAGGAATTTTATGCTTGTTCTTCGAGCTCTGAAAATATTTATTTGTAACTATTTAACCTTAGCCATGTTCTTTTCATTTTTATGCATTTGACTAGTGTCTTGTTCCTATACAGGTTGTATAGTTTGAGGTTCAGGCCAAGGATCTTCAGCATAGGGTTTTTTATTAAGAGATTTTGCTACACTCCTAGAAACTTTGGGAGAACTCAAAATCTTAGACACTCTAACCTGGCTACCTTCTGAAGAACGTGATCCTAGTGACCGCGTGGATGCCTCGCACTCATACTAGCATGGTTCCTCAACAAATGATGGAATTGAATCTACAGGAAAGGTGTCTAGAGTCATAGTGCCAGAGGATTGAATAGGGTCAAATGGAAAGGGTTTACCATATTTGTTTTGGGCGAGAAAAGAATCCCAACTATCGTCATTTTGAGCTAAATTGTGTATGACCAAGATGCAGATTAAGTTATGATGGCAAAGAGATATTTCAGGCTTCTTATGATTATCCTAGTAATCCCTAGAAATTCTAGTCAAGCCCTTAAGAAAATAATATGGAAGGCTAAGCTTTTTACCCGAGAAAACCATAAGATGTTGAAGATGATACATAAAAACAACATTGTATGGGCCCTCACAAGTTATGTGTCTACGAATTAAATACAATAGTTCACGCCACTTTGGTTTTGGGAATGAAATTGGCATACCTATAATCGAGTATTTGCAATCCTTATTTTCTAGCAGTTTCCTCCATGGAATGATTTGAACAGGAACGTTTTTAGACCAACATTCACCTTGAAGGGGTAAACGGGCGGTTGCTGCCATAAATTTAATACTAACTTTTATTTCCTGGTCCCCTACATATTCCCTCCTTCCATTAAAGGAATTGGAAATATATTTGACTACCTCATGGTTGTGTCCCTAAAATAATTGGGAAAGCTCCCACCAACCTACTCGATGGAATTGAGCCAAGCATTCCTCATTTGCCTCAATGATTTTAGCTTTGATAAGGTCAACTCTAACCATTGGCGACATATTTACAGAGGATAGCTATAGGTCGAGACGAAATGGAGTTCAGGAGAAGAAACACTAGACATGAAAACCCTCGATTGCAAAACCCTTAGGGTCGCAACGAGAAGGTCAAAATGAGGCGGTTTGGTGAAACCCTCTCTTCGGAAAAATCATAATATCAAATCAAGAGTTGTCAAGTATCGGGTTGAGACAAATCCATAATGGCCTTGGAGTATGGGCAATGGATGATAGTTATGAAATCATGAGCCATATAACAGTTTGCATGACTACAGTTCGACACTTAAGGCTTAAGCTTCCAAATCAGCATGTGGCTAGGCACAATGCAAAAATATCAATCGAAATCAACACTTACAATAATTGTGAATTCATAAAAAGATCACTGAAAATGATATATCCCATTCGAAATCAGTGGAACATTAATGAACATGAATCAAGGTAGGATATGATATAAATAAATGATATGATGAGACATATACAACGCCACCTTATAAGTTACAAACTTTAGGTTTGCGACCATTGATTCGAAAATGAGATATTTAAGATCAAGCATCACATTAAAACATAAGGATGAAGATAAGAGTGTATATGTTAGTTTTAGAAAAATTACCCCATTAACATTATAACATAACTTAGGGCTACTACAGAATCTAAGATTTTGTAGTGGCCCTTAAGTTGTAATATTTATTTGTCATTAGGGGCAATGTTAGTTTACACGAATCATAATGATTAGATAAAATAATCCTTATATCCCAATGAGTGTAAGAATAGGTCTTGTAGTGAACCATCGTGACAAAAAAAATTGATGATTAGAGAAGAAGGGCAAGATTCAAACCAATATAAATCAAATTAAGCGAAAACAAGTAAAAATAATAAAATTTAAGAGGAGCCTTTTATTTTTTTATAAAAAATGAAGGAAGTAGGTTGGCATGCCAACATGGGCATAATGACATCATTGTGTATTAATATTATAATTAACACTATACTTTATTTTTCCCCTTTCGCCTTTCATGGTATATATTAAAAATATATTTCAACACACTTCACCACCTATATGAATATGCATATTTTAATTGCAATATGAAGAGAATTGTGTAGAAATGATCTTTGTCTAGTAATTTAATATCTATAAATAAATAATATAACAAAGAATACATCATATATGTACATTACAACAACCTTTTACATGCTTGTTCGTTTTAGAATTTATAATTGTTTTATGTGAGTATTAATGCGTACCATTGGAACCAAAGTTCCTTAATGTGAAATATATATTATATAAACTAATATAACAATTATTATAGATGTGATACATATAATTTTAGTATCATATATAGTATAATTGTATAACAAATATAAACATGCATATAAAAAAACAAAATAGACAACAAACGGTACATTAGAAGTTGTTATGGTCAATTAAATAACATGTACATCTTAGTGCATATGAGGTACTACAAAACATTAAATTGTTCAAAATTATTACATACTTATTTCCATTTGACCATTATTAATAGCCATATTGTTTAAATCAATTTACAAGTGCAAACAATTGTATGTCATGACCAAACTAGGAAAATTAATCAACCAAATGCTACGAATTTTTTAGTATTTATTTGAATTTCTCAAAGTATATCCAATTCAAAATACTTAAATAGACATTATAAATGTCTATTAATTTAGAGGAATAATCTAAAGTAAATAAGTAGTTAAACTTTTTTATTATTTTGGATTTTTTCAAAATAGAATAAATTAAAGCAAATAAGTAGATTATTCAGACTTTAATATAACACTATATAGCTTTTTCCTTCTGTAAAAAAAAGAAGAAGAAAAAGAAGAAGAAGAAGAAGAAGAAGCAGATAATTTATTTATTTTTAAATTCTTGCCAAAATAAAGTATTAGATGTCATAATTCCATTTGATTAGTAAAAAATTAGACCATAAAACTTTCTTTAATAATTATTCTAAAAAATATTCTTTAACTATCAAAAAAAATTATAAAAAATATAAAACTTATTTATTTTTTTATAAAACTAATGTAAACCTTGCACCATCTATTTCTAGTTAAAAGTATCCTTTATCTCACTAATAACAAATTTGGCCAAATAATTCAATTCAAATAATTATAAAATCACACTATATAATTAATCAACCCTAACCAATGTGACCAATACTTCAATTAAATAATTGTAAAAACGCATCATATAATTAGACCACTAAAACAAAGCAAACACTATAATTAAATGATAACATTATATATTCCCATACTCAAAAAAAAATTAATCAACATTTAAAAACAAAAATAAAAATAAAACAAAACAAAATATATATATATAATATATATATAATATATAATATTTTAAAGGAAAAACCTTACCACATTTTCAAAATGTTAAATATATCTACTTGGTAATTCAAATAGTAATAATAACAATCCTTAAAACCTTTGAAATTATGGGTTAAACATGAAATATTATTTAAAACATTTAAATTTGAATCGAATTTCACTATTTCTATAAAGATTTGGCGCATATAATTTTAAGGTTATGTGTGGTATAACACGGGTAGGACTACTACCAAATCGATTCCAAACATCAAAACTCCAGAGGTCGGAGCAATTGTAATAACATGCGTAGGCACGTGTATAAAAGAAAAATATGGACATGCCAAAGTCTTTTAAAGTCTTTTAGGAGTTGTAAATTAAATAGTATGTATATTTTAGTGTAGGTATATTTGCTTTTATTCAAAATCAGTTAAGGAAGGTGTACATGTATCAATATTGTTTAGATTTTTGTGTTTTAATTAAAGTGGATAATTAGTTATTCAAATGTAATGTTTTTGGTAAAATGCTTTGACATATATGTAATTTAAAATAATTAATAATAATGTTATAATATTTTTTAAATAAGAATATGTTTTTTATATTAAATTAATTATATATTGTTAGATCTAAGACTTTCGTGATCCATAATGTAGATAAATGTCTTTCAGATTAATCACATTATTAAGATTTGGTCGACGTTTCGAATCAACTAATGTGGTCCATCCTCAGGACAAGGTGAAGAATCAATCGATCTTAAGATATAAATAGCATGGATGCATCATTGCTCATAATTAGCTGTTGAAAATTAGCAGTCGGTAAATTAGTTAATAAGGTAAGTAAAATATTATTTTAAAATTAGAAGTAAGGAGTTATCTATTAAAATAATATATATTTAGATAAATGTCTTTCGGATTAATCACATCACAAAAGTCTAACAATATATATTTAGTTTAAGAGAAATTTTTCGGGGTAAATCACATGATATTTAATTTGATTTAAGAGAGGACCGCTGGAAGATCAGTGGTTGTTGTTGTTGGGTCCCAACCCTCACTTCCTAGTTGTGTTCTTCCCTTCCTCCCCTCCCTCTTCTTATAGCTTGTTCTAGTAAGTTAGTTTCCCCTTGTTATCCTTTAACCTACTCTCTTTTGTCATAGTTCTTGATCCTCTTTGGTGGGTTAGTTTATATAGTATACGATATTTAAATAGCAATTTTTATTTAAATTTAGTTTAAGCAATTAGTTATATACAAAATTTTAACTTAATTATAAAAAAGGAAAATAATTATTTTGATTGAAATTCAATCTACATTTAGGCCTTAAATTAAAATGATAATATGTTTTTTGACTTATTAATTTATATTTAAAAAAAAAATGAATAAATAAATTTATAATATAAAAGAATTATTCTTATTATATAAGACTTAAATTAACTTATTTTAATAACTTTATTAATAATATCAAACTAAACAAATAAACAATTCTAACCCAATAGTGATTTTTAATTTTTTATAAAGTATGTAATTAAATATAAAAACTAAGGTAAAAAAAAATAATTAATAAACAAATAAATAAATTTATAATATAAAAGAATTATTTTATTATATAAGACTTAAATTAATTTATTTTAAATTAAACCTTTTATTAATAAGATCAATCTAACAAATATAACAATTCTAACAAATAGGATTTTAATGGTTATTAGCCTCTAAAAAAAAGTAAATATACCTTTTATGTATATTTAATGTAAATTCATATGTCCCATTAACTATTTAAATTTAAACCCCTTTTAATTTAATAATAGTATAACTAACTTACTATTGATTTAATAATTATTTAAATCTGTAACTTTAACTTATAAATGAAATATCATGTGATTTACGCTGAAAAATTTCTTTTAAACTTGATATGGATCACATAAGCCTCAATTCAACCACACTGGTTGGTTCGAAACGCAGTAGTCTATAACGCGACTTTTTGAAAGCCTGTCCGGCAGATTTTTCCGGTCAAAATCAGGCAGCAATTCATTGGAATCCGAAGTTTGATAGCTAGTTTCTGCACAATCAATGGCTCCCCGGGGTTTTCGAGGGCGCTGAATCCAAATATGCAGTTAAAAAGCCATTTTAACTGCTAAAAATCAAGATTTAACCTCATTTCTTCCGCCGGATTCCGTCACCGGA